>JBBBDQ010000572.1:2197500-2465000 GCA_037127315.1 Ascarosepion bandense | reverse complement strand
TGTAGGGTTCATTACATTCATTTGTTCAAAAATGCACTTAGGAAAGTTATAAGTTAGTCACTGCTCCTCGATAAGGTTTAAATAGTAACATTTGTACCTGGAAAATGATCGATATTGTAAAAAAGTTGTTTTAATGCAATATTCGCACGAAAAAAAAAAAAGAAATTTTCTAACAATCCAAAATATGTTTCTTCTTAAATAGCTCAGTCAGGATCAATGAGCCTTAAAAAACATAATCCATTTCTCAGCTTCTATCTCGATTTGTCACGAGCTATAGACAAGACGCATGTAATATATATATATATATATATATATATATATATATATATATAAAGAGAGAGAGAGAGAGATAGTGAGTCAGAGAGATGCAATAAAACATGCGCACTGTACATATAACGTACACAAAATATTCTGTTATCTATATAAATAGAAAACTGTGTACTATACTTTCTTTTCTCATTTAGCAAAATGTCGGCTTATTCGAAATGAACCTCGTTTTTTAAAATTCACTTAAATATTTCAAGCTAATGCAATGTAAATATTCTCCTTTAAGTAAAAGTACAATTAAGCTAAGATCAAACGTACACCCCTTTTAAATTTATCATGAGAAAGACGCGATTCTTACATCACAGTAACAGAAAATGCAAAGAAGATTCTTTTTTTTATTTTTTTATACTTTCCTTTCATGATATGTCTTCTTCAATTTTTCCAGTGTAATGAAATTCAAGTTGAAAACAACAAAAATCAAATCAATCAAAGAACATGTGTGAGATTTCCTGAAAGTAATCTTCACCCGGACAAGAGTCATCTTCACCCGGACAAGTAACATTCAGTTATGAAACTGAAAATGAATTTCCAAGGTTTTCAAAAGCAACGTAAAAATAAGTCATATAATCTATATTATAAACGAAAAACTAATTCTCTATCCGCCACACACTGTTTGCATATTATTTTGCACGCGCGAATCTAATGGATATGCGTATGTCTGCGTTATGTCATTTAATGTACATACAAGCACACGCATACAAACATACTTTGACTAAATTTGAAATAAGTCATTGACATAATAGATTCGCAACCCGTTGAGTCTAGAAAAACCCTACCCTGAAATTACCAAAAAAAATCATAAAGTTTGGAAGCAATAAAAAAAAAAATTAATATTAAACTGTTTGGAAAGTATTTTGTAATAAGTGAAATCTCTATTTTGATTATTTTAAAATTTTGTAGAAATATTTTTTTAGGTCTTTATATATATATATATATATATATATATAATCGTCATACCACAAGCAAGCACTGTTGCGAAGTGGGTTACATAATAGGAGAGTAAAATCAGAGGAGGAAAGGCCACAGTAGGTGTCGAAGAATGGGTATGAGAATGGGTATATTATTGTGAAGAGAGCTGCGTAAGAGGAAAGTGTAAAGTGAGAAGAAGGATGGGAATCAAGAGATGACATTTGATGTTGCATTTAAACTCTTGGAGGTTGTAGCTATCAGGGAAACAAGAATATAGAAGGGAGTTCCACAAGTGGGAAGTGCGAGAAAGAATCTATAGAGTAGAAGCTGAAGTTGCACTTGATTATTTAGCTTATTTAAGATTTAGGTTTTATTCTTACTATATATATATATATAATTTTTACTATATATATATGTATATAATAAATTAAAAGAGAAATAGGAAACATCAATCTAATATTTATCAATCTAACATGATACACTTTAATAAAGCTTGATTGATAAATGTTTATTATATTTTATCTCACAATTCTGGTTGATTCCTATTTATACTTGATCTCAATTCACACACACACACACACACACACACACACACACACACACACACACACATATATATATATATTGTTACGAGGTTGCATTTATATAAATATATTTTATTAATAATATTTAAAAGGATATAGTAAGGGATTCTATTGAGTCTTACTTGCTATTACAAATAAGTTTTAATTCATGAAGTAGTTATTAAATAGAGAAATTAGGAATAGAACGTTTTGGAAGATTGTAGAATGTTCGAGTAAAATCTAAAGAATTTGAGGAGATTCTAGAAATATGTAAATTAGGTGTTAGCCCCTATAAAAATAGGTCTTGGGGAAGAGAGTATTTAGTTGTTAAAAGGATTTGCTGACATTATCAACTCCGGCTTTGATTCAAGATTTATATCCAACCGAAAGAATCTCTAAGAAAAATTGCCGACTAACTAAAACTTGAAATGGAACCTCATGGAACTAAAAAGGTAAATAGATTTTTTGACCTAGGCATTGACCATACTGGAAACTATTCTTTATATACACATTTAAGGATTTCCAAAACGTATAGCACTTAAACTATTTTGCTAACTTAACTGGGTAAAGGTAACACTTCGCCTGCCAGTAGTAAACTCTGTTTTCTGTTTTGAATGCAAAAAATTGCAAATTTTGTATAGATATCATTTTGTGTTTATTGTAAATTAAATATTTTTACGTGATTTAACTCTGAGTTTTGGTCAATCATTTTTTTCTTTTGTTACACTTAGCATGTAATAATATATATACACTCCCTTCATTCAATCTTTCTATTGGCAGCATATTGATTGTAATTCGTTTCGTGATTTTCTTTTGCTCTTTGGAATCATTTTTAAATCATCCTTTTGAGAAATGTACCACTGAGATCTCTTCTTGGGTGAAAGCTGAAACCAAAATGCGCGTGCCAACACCGAAATATTGAATGAAAGAACAATTTACCTCTTGTTTCTTTCCGACTTGCTCTCTGCTATAGCCCACTAGAATTGCTTCTTCCGGCTATACAAGGGCGACAGACGTCTCATTGCCATTGGTCATAATGAGTGCAAATGTGTTCTCAAAGAAGCAAATCAATATTTGATGCTAGAATGAGACGCCATATAGCTTCTCACATGTTTAGTTCTAAAAATTATTGCGCTCTCTACAAGAGTGTGCCGAACAAAATCAAATGTCAGTACCTCCTCTCTTCAATCAATTTGAAGTACTGATATGTACAGCAAATGAAGCAGAATGTCTTGCTCGTAAATTTTCTTCCAACACCGCTCTCGACTCATCTGGAGTTTCTACCCGACCCCACCTAGAACGGAAGCTGTACTGAGATATGCACATAACTCAGAAGCACTTACCCAAACATGGGTATCCACTAAAAAAAATAACGTTTAAAGAGATCAAAACTGTCCGATTAATAAATTAAAAATAGATTACCTCGTTTACATTCGAATATGAAATTTAGGAGATATAAATTTTCAAGGACCTAGTAAATATTTGCATTTATAAGGCACTATTCGACCTGGCTTGTCTGTGACGTCATCCGTGGCCGAGTTGTCTTAAAGCATGTCGGACTTAACGACTGTTTCTCTTGCAAATAGAGACGCAGATTCGATTCCTACCGGAGATTGCATATTTTTCTGCAAAAATATTTCTCAGCTATACATGCGAAAATGAATAAATATACTGTTTAATAATTACACGGAAATATGTGTATTCATTGAAATAACGTTTAAAGTGATAAACTCCATCAGATTTATAAATAAACAAGACATTATTTCTTTAGAAATTTATATAAATATATATATATAGTCATCCGCAGACAGATCTGTGACAATGACAATGACATAAGAAACGATATTCAGAAGTTTCAAGGTTGCAGTCCTTACAATAGTGCAGAAAATCGATAAAATATATATATAAAAGGCAAGATACCGGATCTGATCAAAATCAGTTTTTCAGCCCTTTTATTTTAGTTTTTGCTTCGGGTTTGGCTCTAAGTAGGTATAATTGTAGTTCTTAGTCTCAGCCATGATACTATTTACCCAGAGGACTTATTTAACCTTCAAAATTCAGTTTACGACGAAAAAAATTATTTGATATGATATCACAGCGCATCAGTACGGTTAGACATCCGATTGCTTTTTACCCAGGATTGAAACCCGGTCGAATTGGCGTCAGTCGGCGATTCTACCTCTGAGCTATGGGCGCTCGGTAGAAGAAGGCAGATTTTTTTTTTTAGTGTACATTATCATTTTACACACGCCCAGTAGCTGAGAGTGCTCTAATTCATTGCTGAATGAATGATGCTTAAATGCTAGAGTAGCTACTGTTTTTTAAAGTCTACCATTCTTCCAGGGTGTGAGAGCATATATATATATATATATATATATATATATATATATATATATATATACTAGGCTGTTATGGGCTGGATTTAAATTAGACCAGTAAAAAGTTGTATTAGAAAAAGCTCGATACATGTTTAAAGGAAATTAAACTTTAACATGTAAAGATTTTGGATATTTGTGTACAAATCGCCAGACAAAATGGAAAAGGTCGAAAACATGGTAGTGTAATCGGCGGCGGAACTCCCCAACTCAAATTTCACATTATGTATATAACACGCTAAAACATCCGTCTACCTCCACCGAGCGCCCATAGCTTACCTGTAGAATCTCTGACTGATGTCAATTCGGTTGGGTTTCATTCCTGGCTAAAATCAATCGGATGTCTAACCGTACTGATGAGCTATGATACAGCGAGACAGAACTGTCAGCGGGTGACTATATATATTGCAGCCATTACTTTGTAAACAAAAGGACAATTTTTTTCGATTTCTACTTTTTTTTAATTTTTTTTTTTAATCATATCACCCCAAGCAAGGCGGTGACGCCACTGATGCGCATGGGGCTACTTATGAGTAGAATGATTGGAAAAAAAAGAAAACCGGGAACCACATCCTAAACAGGAAACAAGGGATGAGCCTCTTCACCTGTTCAAAAGACGTGGGTGGAGTATGAACCGGGCGATAGTTAAGTCTATCTACTCCAATTGAGAACAAAAAAAGAGAAAAGAAAAAAAAGTGAAAGAAGATTGGGCGGGGGGAAAAGAAGGCCGGGAACCACATCCTAAACAGGAAACAAGGGATGAGCCTCTTCACCTGTTCAAAAGACGTGGGTGGATTGTGAAGCGATATGTGAGCGATCATTTTTCTCTTTTATGCTTTGCTGGTTCATTTACCCATTTTCTTTATTTATGCATTTACTTTAATCGTAAATATATTTATTTTGTTAATTTTACATATACATATTAATCATGATATCTAGCCTTATCTCTATGAATTCTTCTCCATCTAGTCTAATGCAATTACAATTGTGCCAACGATGGTCCCTGAGGAAGCGTTGGCCGAAAGGCAGCCTAGGTCCTAATATCATTTTTTTAAAAAATGAGAACAAAATTGTGTTTATTCAGATCTGTATTTTTGTTCTGTGGTATCAAGTTATTACTCCGATACATATATTTATGTATTATAGTGTTCAGAACGTAATTACGTATTTCCCTGTATGAAATCTTAGTTAACCAAGACTATTCCAAAGTTGAATGAGGTGAAATTTCATGTAGCATTGGTTTATCGTCTCTTCTATCCGACACTGCTTCGTTTATAGTACATTTCAGAGTTTAATTGGGAAAATTCGCAAAGAAGGAATTTGGATTCCTCATGAGATTCTGCTTGAGAACCGAACATTCCACCATTTGCCGTTGTCATTTAATCACAAAAGCTAACCCTTCAATTTTACATTGCATTGTTACAGACGATGAAAAATGGGTTTGCATTTCAGTCAGTTAAGTGCCATATGTTAAACACGCTGGGCAGAAGATTATCCCGCAGTAGGTTGCCATTGATTTCTTCGTTAGACTGGTTGCCAGCCAAGGCTATAGAACCCAATCTGTCCTGTTATTTAAGCCATAACTGGAAGGAAGAGACGGATTAATACCTTTCCCAAGGGTATTTGCGCGTAAGTGAATGCAATGAATTCAACTGGAATTCGAACTCGGCTCCCCGATTTCTCGTTCTGAGTCGATATCCACTGCACCACAACGCACATCCATTTCACATTACTTAAAAAATAGGAGGCCCCCCATCAATATTGGAAATAACAGTTCCTGGACTTGAGAAGCAGTTTCCTGAAAAATAATTTTAATAGTAAAATTTTATAAATTTCAACCGACAGTGTCAATGGACTCTCGGGTAATGAATGCAGAATGTTTCCTTATAAAGAAACGGCTATTATTACTATTAGCTTTATAACGGCTAATATTACCATTACATATTTATTTTTTATGGTTTATGTAAGCTTTCCTCTTCGTGTTAAATTCAAGCCCAAGTCTGGTATTCTCAAAAGGTAATGTGCTGAACATTTTGTTTAGGCTGGCGAGGGGTGGGGGTGAGTAAAGACTCGTCTAAAAGATTTGGGCAGATGATATTCTTTGCTCTTGACGAATAGAAATCAATGCTCAAATATTTCAAATCAATACGAACCTAGTGAAAATGGACAGGTCACTCTCTCAAAGCCAGTTTTAAAATGTATACGTTCAATTTTCTAACACAGTTGCAGGTGTAACATATGTTATTGAGTGCTGTTAGAATATTGGAATAGAGACTGCTTATCACTGCAGGGTGCTTTGAAAAAGCATTGAAGATAAGGAGAGTTAAGTTTTGTTTCACGATATGTTCTCATCACATTGTGTCTTTCGGGTTAGTATTAATGTCCATAATTGATTTTTCAATTATACTCAGAAACCAGGGTAGACACGCTGCTATCATATATGAACTAGGTTTTTTTTTAGATGAGAAATTACCGTTAATATATGTCTTGCTACTCATACTAGCATTCCTATTTGGTTTGTTTTATCCACAAGTCGTTTACTGTCTGTCATTCATCCGGTTTTCCTTAACAACTTTTCTTAAATTTTCAACTCTATATATATGCTGATGACACAGTTATTTAATCCTGACTTAATATTAAGTTTGATCTGTTCAATGAAATCGAATTTGACAGCAGATCTCAAAAATGACCTACAATTTTTGTTAAACGGAGCAAGGAATAGCTTGTTAATTAAGCTTTTACTTAGCTTTTCCATATTTACTAAAAGTGTATAATTGATCTGTGATTATCCATCAAAGCGTGTTGGGAAATACAGTGTCCCAATAGTCGCCTAGAGATTTAAAAATGTCATAACCACATTTTTCATGTTTTTTTTTTGTTTTTTTTTCAGAAAATTTAGAATACCTCAATTATCCATGAAAAAATTAACATCGAACAAAGACCCAACATCTTGCAAATTTTGTGAACTTCCGAAATTTTATGGCCACCAATTTCATTACTATCTGAAGATTATTTTCTTCAGAGATAGCTTAAGGGGATGTATACATCAATAAATCGCAGACAATTCAGCAATTCAAGCATAACATCTGTACAAAATATTTGAGAGTTGCAGCCAGAGTTATTAAAAACTGTTATGGAAAAAACTATAGAATGAACGCGTCGGTGGGAAGTAGAAAATGGAAGAAAGTGACGTCGAAAAATTTCTCATTATTAAATGAGGATACATTTCCAATGTGTGTAATTTTATTCTATATAAAAGTATCCTTTAAATAATAGAAATGTATTGAAATAGCAGTTTTTAAATCACTTGGTAACTTCTGCGACATCGTGTATGTTTGTGTTATCAAAGCTTTCTACTTAAATCTGTAAAAAGTAAATTTGTCTTTTTTTTTAATCAGTATAATCCCATGCAAGGCAGTAAAGCCACTAAAACATAAGAGGGTGTGAATAATTAGGAAGAAATACACTAATAATGAACAGGAAGAAGAAAATGTAATCAGGAGGACAAAAGATAGCAATTGACATTGCATTAAAATTTTTGCAGGTTACAATTAGCATAGAATTTACGGTTACATTTCACCAACTGAAGTGTTAGTTGGGATGGGATCTCAAGACCAGTCTAGTGCTGCGTTTATATTTTATAAAATGTATAGGCACCATAGCGAAAAAGCTCATTTGCACAATTATATTGAACTAGTAGTATAACCCGGCGTTGCTCGGGTGTAATGCAAGCTTTAAAACTAATCCATTGTCCTGGAGCTCAAACTCAGCCTAAAGAATATTTGTGTGAAGTTTGGTGAGAATCGGATAAAAATGGTGGATTTGTATAAAGGACATACAGACAGATAAACAGACACACACACAAACATCTTGCCTTTATATATATATATATATATATATATATATATATATATGTGTGTGTGTGTGTGTGTGTGTGTGTGTGTGTGTGTGTGTGTGTGTGTGTGTGTGTGTGTGTATCCGTTACCTATAGACTCCGAAACGGCTGAACTGATTTCCTTGAAAATTTACACAGTTGTACTATAAGCGTCTGCGAGTGTTATTAGCTACGTTTCGTGTCGAGGTACCCCCAATAAATATCGAAAATCGATAATCGAAAAAATCGGGTTAATCAAATTTGATACACTCATAGACAATGACATAAGAAACGATGTTCAGAAGTTTCAAGGTTGCAGTTCTTACAATAGTGCAGAAAATCGATAAAATATATATATAAAAGGCAAGATACCGGGTCTGATCAAAATCAGTTTTTCAGCCCTTTTATTTTGGTTTTTGCTTCGGGTTTGGATCTAAGTAGGTATAATTGTAGTTCTTAGTCTCAGCCATGATACCATTTACCCAGAGGACTTATTTAACCTTCAAAATTCAGTTTACGACGAAAAAAAATTATTCGATATCGATAGCAGGAAATCAAAATTTGACTTACATCCATTCATTTTCTTTCAATCTACTTTAACTGGAAACAACTATTGCTTTTTAGTCTTTCGTGCAAACGTCCAAATAGTTTGAACTCAATGACCATGGATTAGTTTTAAAGCTTTCATTACACCCGAGCAAAGCCGAGCTATACTGCTAGTAATGAATAAAATATAATTTATGATCATTAGTAATAAATAAAGTGTAATTATATATGAATAGAATATGATTATATATGACAAGAGGTTAATGAAATGTTCGTAGACGACCAAGAAAAAAGGCCTTCAACTATGAAACATGCCTGCATTTCCACATATTCTGTAAATTGGGAGAGAAAAGCTGCAGATAGAGACAACTTGGAGGAGAGCAGTCGACGAAATAACATCATTCGAAAAGACCAGAAGACAAATAGAAGAGACGAAGAGAACCATAAGAAAAGCCACGGCTCACCATTATCTGAACCCTCCTACTCTAACTTGTATCATCTGCGGACGTTTCTCGGTAACGAATTCCGCCAAAGACGACGATCTCACGATTCCACACCCATGCTCTATCATTTCCTGAATCTCTTAAAATATTCTGATGTTTTGTCATTTAAATGCTGATAGTGAAAAGCGGATTAAATCGAGCAACTTTCAGTATGCCTCGTACTTTATTTCATGACATATGCAACATCCTCATACTTTTTTGCAGTTAGCGCTCCAAAGTCTTCTAAATAGACTTCTCTAATATATTAACTAAATTAGGTAAGTATCATTAGTTTCAAGAGATGCTTAGAATAGTTTTGAAATTTGAAACACTTCATTTTACAAATACCTTAGACATTCTCGAAAATTCTCTTCTAAACGTGAAGAATCTTTTCCCGCGTGTCTATTTTAGCCTTTATGTTTTAGATTTAGTAGGAAAAAAGATGAAATAAAAAAGTGACTGAAAAGGCCATTTAATTGCCAAAAAACTTGCCTTTTTTTTTCTTTTTTCAAGTAAAGAAATTATTTTCGAATATTGATTCCGAATGTGAATCATTCTTTAGAAAGGTTTATTTTTGTTCTTTACATTTATCTTTCGTCTGGAAATGAGAAATAGTAAAAATAAATATACATTTTTTTCATCCCATTGTGAAATGTTTTACTTTTAGTGAAGACCTGTTGTATTTAACTTGAAAAATATGTCCAAAATATTCAAAATAAATAGACGCACATCTTCCTATTTCAAACACACATTAATCTGAAAACAGGTAAGTTTTCTGATTCAAGTAAGGCCTTTTCTCTTAACCCTCTAGGGCCATTCGTATCATATTTGATACAGTATGAAAACAAACCTTGAAAGAAATATTTTCCTGAAAAATTTTTTAAGAGAAATATTTTATAAATTTCAAATGAAAGCAGTACTGACTGCTCAGTCAATGAATACCAAATGTATCCTGATAGGGAAATACCAAATGTTTCCTTATAGGGAAATACTGTATCAAATATGATACGAATGGCCCTAGAGGGTTAAAGATTGCCCGGATTTGAGGCGCAATATTTCTTACTATACAGTCTATTTACTTATTTTTAAAATTCTAAGTAAACAAACCTACTAGTTAGCATATGCGCGTATAAAAATTATGTACCTGCCCATAAGTGAATGGCTTTGTAAAAATACACATATAGTATTATATTGTATGACGGGTATGTGGATAGTGTAACGGATACAGGCGAGAAAAGAATTCAAATTCTGGGCTAGTCTGTTGCGCTCACTTTCGCACAAATGCCATTGGGAAAAGTAGGAATTCGTCCTTTCTCTTTCAGCTATGGTTTAATGTTAGACAGTTTATTGGGCTCTGTAGCCTTGGTTAGCAACCAAAGTAAAGAAAATTATTCATGTGATGAAGAAAACAAGAACCTCTCCTCTATCCTACCCAGAAAGTGATGGTAATGTAAAGATAATAAATAAAAAGAAGCTGTGGAGAGTTATAATTTCCTACGTCCTGAATAGGATGTTGCATTAAAAAAAATTAAATTTAAAAATGGAAAAGTCCTATGTTGTGCGTTTCGTCCTTCGAAAAAAAAACTTCTTCAGATTATATATATATATATATATATATATATATATATATATATATACTTTTTTTTACTAATGCAATAATAGAGGAGTGAGTGAAATACAACAAACATCGGTTACAATTCGACATCGAGAAAATCCTGAAGATACAGGAATTCTAAACTTAAATTTAAATTCAGACTTATTTGTACTCGATATATTTAGATGTATAAATTAACTGACTCTCTTAAGCATTCTACTGCTTTTTTATAGCTTTTGTTTTTATATATCTTATATTGTAGTAATAATAGTTTTGTTAGGAAGGAGATATGTTATATGAACTTGAATGAAAAATTATTCTGAAATATGTGCACTTTCCATATGAGCTGGTCATAATTATTCTGTTCTTTCAAGTTAAAATTATAGTCAGACGATGAATGACTATTATATTGAGTGTATTGTTTTGTAAAAGATCTCTTTTGTGTTTATATATTCTTTTGTTGAAAATCTTAGACGTTTTACCTATGTAATTCTTGGCATTTTTCTATTTTGTAAATTCCTGCTTTAGATATTAAGATGTTATTACTAATATTATATAAGATATATAAGATGTTATTGAATTTGTATCATTCCCAATTTCATTCGAAACAAATGGTGCTAATAAGTTCTTCCATTTTATTGTTTCAAGTTTCATTTTTTAAACCATTTTGATTCCTTCCAAGAGGTTCTAGACGATATTCCATAGATTTTTCGATTAAGTCAACGACATGAGAATGTGAGACGAGAAGAGTCTACCAAAGATGTAAAAGCTAAAATCTCGCTTCTGAATATTTTCGCCGTCTTGCGTAGCTTGGTAACTTCTGTTGAAAATGCTGTCTCAAGTAGATATATACGGAAGTATTATTAATGAAGAAGAAAAAAACAAAACTCAACAATATCGACTATGAAGACAGCCACGCTGGGCTCACAGTTTTAGAATATAAAACATTCCTAAGACTCTACGTACATACACAAAACAATTTACATATTTAGTTAAGAGTAAAATAAAATTCATCCTTAATAATGGCTAAAGGTATAACCGAAAACGTTTGGAGAAATAAAAAAATTATATAAAAACTTAGTCATATCCCCTTGTAAGCAATCAGATGTATAGCCGTACTAATGAGCTGTGATACAGCGAAACAGGACTGTCTGGAAATTACTATATATATATATATATATATGTGTGTGTGTGTGCGTGTGTGTGTGTGTGTGTGTGTGTGTGTGTGTGTGAAAAGTGTGTATATATATATATATATATATATATATTTATATGCAATTTGTTATATATATATTATATTATTTATATATTATATATGCGCGGTACTTATTTTGTATGGACCCTGGTGGGCGGGCGCGCGTGTGTATGTGTGTCTTTGTGCACGTCAATGAGTGTACAAATGTGTATATATGTCTGCGTCTGTCACGACGACAAATTTTCCTCCCACTTCCACAAAAATACACCAAAATACGCAGCCCTACATATAGCCAATTTTTAAAAAATTTAATCAGTTTTTTTTCTGACGATCGCAAGAGCGTGAAACCCAGGGTCCCAAACTCACATCTATGTATATATATATATATAACCGTCTAATCTTGTTTTCTAAGCAAACTAGGCTTCTAGAGCGACTAGCCAATCCATGATGCCTGTTCAAACATATATGTATATGTTCAACACCCACAATTCCCAGTTGTGGTTTATACACCAACTATGGTGAGTGGACCTTAGTGAAGGATTCTGGGAGAACGTGTCTGTCTTGATCAGTTTTAAAACCGTTTGTATGCTCAAAATTTCGGTTGCAATATCTTATGACTTATATATATATATATATATGTGTGTGTATATATATATATATATATATATATATATATATATATATATATATATATGCGTGTGTTTGTGTGTGTGATTATTCATCGTCTACTTTTATTAAGTAGGATTATTTTAGCCTCTTAGACCCTATCTTAGCAAGCATAATTTCTCTGATGACCCTCCCTACAAACAGCAATGGCCTATATCCAAATTGCCCCTACTCTTTAGACGTATTTGCCATTGGCAAAATGTTTTCTTTTTCACTGTATCGTCGCCATTCGTCAGAGGTTTGGTGGCTCCGTTCTCCTGCACCTGGAAATTGAATCAGGGCCAAGCATCATTTCCTTGGTGTGCTTTCCGAGCTGTTTTTTGGCGCCAGTCCGGCATTTTCTGAATGTTTGGCATCAACCGGTCTTTTGGAGGCTGAAATAAAGAACTAAAAAAACAAACCAATATTAAACATCGAAAGATGTCTACATAGGACCAGTTGCAACAGAAAGGTGGCGAAGGCAGAAAATATACTTTCCCGTCATATCTTCCGTCTATCTTCTATATATACACAAAGGATATGTAACCTTTTTTTTTTTTTTGGCTTTTATTTTTCACGGTAACAGGTCAGCAGCTATACTGTGCTTTCGTTAAATTTGTTTCCTGAATTTTGCTCACGTTTCACGTTTTAATCTGTTTTGGTTTGGCGCTATGATGTATTTTTGTATCTGAACATGGCCTGTTAATTCGTAGACCGGATTCTTGCTCTTCTCACTGAATGAACAGCGCTTGCTAGCACATAAGCCATACATAAAAATAAGGAAGTAAGCTATCAGTATATCCGACCAGAACGCTGGCATTATGGATAGAAGGTCGATAACCAAAGGCACAAATTTTAAAGTTGGTTGATTCGTTTTCTGCAGCTTATCAAACCGTTGCAGGTTATTTAAAGCCAGAATTTATTTTCTGGTCAGAGTAGATAATAATGGTTTAGTGATACAGGTTTTTTTAATTAAGAAGCGGTTGATTCATACTTTCCCCAACGGTATTTGTGCTTAATTTGATATAACGAACCCAACTGGAATCGGAACTCGGCTCTTCGATTTACATCACCTGCACATCCAAACCTACAGCATTTGATATTCGTAAGCGATCGGCCATTTTAAGGCTCGACGTTGCTTAACTTCGGTGTTTGTACGGTAACCAGTGTTTGAACGTGATGTGGCCGTAAGACTAAGCTTTAAAGATATGGGATCAGGATAAACGGTGGTGAATAATAACTTAATAATATAAAATAATAGCAAGACGAGATACCCCTAGATATGATCCGCGGAACGAGAACATTCTATCCTCTTGAAAGTTGTCCGGATCTGCAAACACCCAATGAATGCCGGAGGTCACAACGGCTAAAACTTTCTGATAACAATAAAGATGAAGACATTAGTTCCATGAGACAAGATTTCCAATCGAACTCACACTCGTTGGACTCCCAGCTTTCGGACAGAAAAAAACCTAGACTAGGTTCTGCCGAAGGGCGAAGTCTCGTCTGGGGAAAAATAGAGAGGTGCCCAACCCTGCTTAATGTAAGCTCTACGTGAATTTTTTTTGCGCGAGCTTAAAGGTTCGTAGTTCCCATGTAAATTTCAGCCTTGTGCCCCATCCACCCTCAGTGGGGAGGTCTCTAGAAAATACCAAGATGAGGAAAACAGTCTGTGTGTAAATAATCTTTCTTATATGTGGACATGTGCAATAATCCTTTAAAGAAAGGGTACGAAAGTTCGTACCCTACCGGAGAGCAAAACCGTGATTTTTCTCGAATATAAAGAAAAATCGAATATTACATTCAGGAAACTAATAGCTACCTTATTAGAATAGTTATCAACCAGAGATAGACAGGCCAGTCTGTCTTGCTATTAAGAGCTAGCTTGAGAGAAGATATGGATGCATGCCTTTATAAGGTTATTTGTGCGAAAATGATCACAACTGCCTCTGCTGTAATTTGAACTTGATACCCCCCCAATCACACGCTGATAACCACTACATTACGTGTACTTCCATTTGTATGAATATTAGTCCTCGCTAAACCCATGCATTTGGGATAACATATCTCAAATTAAAATTCAAGAATTCAAATACAATAAGTTTCTTGTGCCTCTATCAAGAGCTTTATTTATTCTGGTCTTGTCCATTGATCAAGCAGAAAAATGTCAGTCGTTGACGTTATTTTATATCCAAAATAGCTTTCACGCTTAAAACTAGGAACTTTGAGAAGAGTTCACCGGCCATGCATGCTTGTAAAATCCATGATATTCAGATGGCATAAATGTACAGTCAGTAAGTTAAGTGCCATACGTGATACACGATAGGCGATCATGTCTCGAAAGAGACATGACTGACTGGGCAAAAGATTATCCCACAGTAGGTTGTCATTACTTTCTGCTGAAGACTGGTTGCCAGCCAGGGCTATAGAACCCAATGTGTCCTGTTATTTAGCCCATAAATGGAAGGGAGAGATGGATTAATATCTTTCCCAATGGTATTTATGGGTAAGTGAATGCAAGGAATTTAACTGCAATTTGAACTTGGTCCCTACTTTTCGTTCCGAACCGACATCTATTGCGCCACCACCTCCCTGACACAAAATTTCAATATTATAGTAATTATCTTTTTAATCTATGGTCATCAAATTTCTGTCCGAATTTTCAGGATGAGAAGTTATCAGTATTTACGGTATTTACATTCGGACAAATCTCCTCACTTTTGTTGTTGTTATCACAATGTTTCAGTTTTTACAATTGCTGGCCTGTTCCTGTTGACCCGGTTAATCTTTAGGCAATTTCGAACTGCAGACTGAAACACAGGCGGAGCAATAACTGGCTATTATTAAGTAATAACATTGTGAGATATCCCTGAATATGGACAGTAGAACGAGAGCAATGCAGATTAGATGAAAAGCTCAGAAAAAAGCTGGCGTGCGCAGCGACAGAAATCTTATGATAATTGCAACAAAGCTCAAGACAATAAACCGAATGCAAATAATGCAATTTACGGCCATAGAAATTAAACACTCTAGTTATTGTCACTGAAAGACGAATAATCAATTTTAGTTTTCTATTGAAGAATTTCATACTCACATAAAAATAGAAGGCAAAAGAAGATTTGGAAAGCAACGGGTGACATACTTGAACTTTTCTGAATGGATGGCAGAACAAGTTTGGGATGCTTGGCAAGGGAGCAGTTCCTGATAAGAGATACAAGTGATAGGAGATGGTGGAGAACCCTGATCGCCTACGTCCTGAAAGGACACGGCGCATAGAAGAATGCACTGACGTAGATTTTTTTCAATTATTCATTTTCAAGTCGAAACAAGACAGCCATACGCTTCTTTTGTCAGTAAAGAAATTCTGATCTTCAATAGATTTTTCGTTTTGAGTAAAATCATTGACCTTCATCAAAATGCAAATAACGAAAGGTTTTATTTTGTCGCATTTATATTAAATTTTTCTATTTTCTATTCATTAAACTCTGAGAACTCGCGCTGCATTTATGTCGTGTTTTTAAATTAAACCTTCATCTCTAAAGTAAATATTGCAAATGAAACATGATCTTGTTAGGTGTAAACTGAGTTTCTGCACGATTGAAATGTATCTACTAAAGAAAAAAGACCTTGTTTGTAAAGATTTATTAATAGCAAGTTTGAAATGTATGTGAAAACGAGGCTTACACATTTAGTTGGATGTTCGTTTTGAGCTACAAGAGTGTTAATTTATCTATATATAAACTTCTGTGACTTCCGTTAATCTGTCCGTCCGTCATATCCTCTAAAATAGCCCTAAATTGACCTATCGAGACAAAATTTTGGGGAGAAGTGTCAACAGGTAAGAGGGTACAAAGTAAGTTTATTCCAAAACCATCCAAATATCATTTGAATAATATTAAATATTGTGAGGATTTTAACAAGTTACAAAAAATTCTAGTGTGAACCATATATATATATATATATATATATATATATATATATATATATATGGTTCAATAAAGAAGACAAGAGAAAAACTATATTTTACTCGCCTACGCGTTTTGTCCTGTGATCGACTTTATCAAGGCAAAAAAAAAAAAAAAACGAATGAATTTTATTTTAAATAACGTATCTATAAACAAAACATTGTTAGTAACTGGAAAAAACGCTCACAAATTATTCATAAGATTAAGAGAAAACAATTTATTCAGAAGGAAAATTCTTGAAAGCGCCGCCATTCAATACTACCAAGATATCAATTTACGACCAGCTTTTTTTCCAATCTCACTTTTTCTTATACAAACAATACTCTATCAAACAACATACACAATAAAAAACCCAAAGAAAACGGTTAAATTCCCATCATTTTAACATCTCATGACATTACACTGCACATGAAAGAATTCTCTTCAATTATGATCTCTGACGTTTTTTAAAAACTTAAAATTTTCTGTTAATCTTATGAATAATTTGTGAGCGTTTTTTTCCTGTTCCCAACAATGTTTTGTTTATAGATACGTTACTTAAGATAAATTTCATTTCCACTATTTACATTATTCGGACTATTGTCCTGCTTGGTTGCCATTTGTACGACATATCGGCCGTTGTACGCTTCAGCCTTCTTCAGGTGCTTGGAATTTAGAACCGAACCTTTTATTACGATCACTGGGGTATATCATTCTCATTCCTTGTGCAAAGACTCTTTTGGTAATCATGAGTTCTCTGCCTCTAACCCGACTCTAAGTTACTTGTTCACCACTGCTGTAACATGGTATTCACACAACTCTTTGGGTCAAGTCACTAGAACTAAGCAAAGTCTATATCCACTGGGCCATATGTCCTTAAGAAGAACTGAATTTTTTAGGACTTATAAACCTCAGTAAGTATTTTTACTAGAGTTCATATTGCAATTTTTTAATGCTAATGGTCTTTTCTAGTATTTTTTTTGGTGTTAATGATTTTCTCTAGTATTTTTTACCAGAGTTCATATTGTAATTTTTGATGTCAATGTTTTTCTCTAGTATTTTTTACTAGAGTTTATATTGCAATTTTGAAACTAATGATTTTCTCTGGTACTCCGTATTACTGGTTCCCATATTGTATTCATCTCTATGCTTAGTTGGCTTAGGAGATTATGATAGCCTATCATATGTACTGATTCTTTAAGTTTACGTAGTTTCCAGTGGCTTTCTCAATCAATTATTTCAACTTCATCACATATCCTTTCTCTTTCCATATGTGGTCAGCTACGCTTGATTTTTCTATCTCTCCCTTTCTTGTAGCCTTACATTAAGGGGCGGGCTGTTTCTCTTTTGTAGTTCTTTCCACAACTACATGGAATGGCGTATACACAGTTCTTAGTCATGTTCTCCTCTGTTGGGGTCTTACTCGGGAAAGATACCTGCAAAATACCATATGGAACATTGATCCTTTATATTTTCTCCATAACCTCTTTATATAGGGTAGATAGACCGAAGCTGTTTTCTGAGAGTTCTTATTCTCATGCACCCTCCCTTCCATGTTCATTGGAGTTGTTGTCATGTACCCTGGATAGCTGTTACGTACTAGGGTACTGCTTACACTGACCATTTCCTTTTCGTATGTCTCTGGGTCGCTAATTATAACTTTTGCTCGAATGATGCAGGCAGTAGACGAACTCTTCCTTTACATTATATGGGTGGTGGGAGTTGAAGTTGAGGTATTGTCCGGTGTACGGATGTTTTACAACTTCCTCTGTTCGAGTTATTACACCGCCCAGAAATGCCAGTTTGTTGTCACTCTCTTTTTCGATAGTAAACTGTATTGATGATCTTATTGAGTTCACATGATTCAGTAGCGTCTGGACCTCCCCCTGGTGTGGCCAGAATATGAAGGTGTCATCAACATATCTCAGCCACAGAGTTAGATTTTATTTCTAATGCCATCTCTTCAAAGTATTCCATGTATATGTAAGCCAGTGATGGGGATAATGGCGATCCCATTGCTAAGCCTTCATCCCGCGTTATATATGCCTGATCCCAATCCTAAGTGTGTTGTTTGTCTACAGAAAGTCAGTATCTCTATTAGGTTATCTTGTGGAATACTTAGTACGTTCTCCTAGGGATGAGTCCGAGTCCAGTCTGTCCCTACTATCGATAGTGCCTCCACCGTGGATACCTTGGTGAACAGACTCACCACATCCAAGCTCACCATCTGGTTGCATTGGATGGGAGCATCTTTGATAAGTTCCACGAAGTGGGCGGAGTTTAGAGCGTATGAGGGTGACTTTCCTATCAGTGGATCAATTATATCTACAATGAAGCGACTCAGAGGGCGGCACACCGAGCCTAGGCTGCTAACAATCAGCCTAAGCAGAATAACGTCTTTATGAATCTTAGGTACACTAAACATGTAAGGGAGCTTGCTGTAACGTTGAGACAACGGCCTGTATGTCCTCGGTTGGAAGTGATCCTTGTTCTTGATTAGGATCTGCGACAACTGTTATTCCGTTTTTAACGTGGGGGTCTTTCCTTATCTTGCTATAGTTACCACTTCTAATGATGTCTTCCAATTTCTTGGTGTATTCAGTTTTGTCCAACGCTACAGTTGTATTGCCTTTGTCAGCTAGTAGTATGATGGTGTTCTCTTTCCGCTGTAGGGTCCTGATTGCCAGTCCTTCCTCTTTCGTGATGTTTGGTTTGGGTGGCTTGGCTTTCTTCAATGTCTGTCTCACTTTCCATCTTAGCTCATCCGCCTGAGCCTGAGGGATGTACAAGGCTATTTCCTCGATACGGGCAATAATGTCTAAGTATGGTGTCCGCTTGTTGGTTGTTACGAAGTTGAGATCCTTGTTCAGCACTGACTTTTCAGAGGCACTCAGCTGATGTTGACTGGTGTTATAGCTATAATTACCTTCCCAGACAAGAACAAACTGCTAAATAAACGATCAGAACTCATCAGAAAATACAGACACAAAAACAAATTTTTACTACGCTACTTAAAAATCGAAAACTGAAAACGAACAAAAAAAAATGAAAATAGATAAATGAAAATGAAATAAATAAACAAAGTCAAGAAAAATAAATTAATCTAAACATATAAATAAGTAAATAAACTAAGTAAATAATAAAAACTAGCCAACCAAAATAACCATTAGAATAATACAATAGACTACCCACAATGCAACAGACTACTGACAATACATCACTAATTTGTATATATATAACGTTGAGCAACAACACAACACACATAGCTTGAAGATTGCATTTAGCATGAAACAGACTCTCACTTCTGGGTGTTGACTACTATGTCCACATTTACATATATATATTTGCGTGTGTGTGTAGGTATGTATGTGTGTGTGTGTGTGCGTGTGTGGTCAGCACTCAAAGGCGACAGTCTATTTCATTCTTGAGTGCTAACTTTAGACTCAGGCCACTCAGTGCTGTTCATTGTTATATTTACAACAATATCCATGATATTGAGCACTTTTACGTATAAATATAGCGGACCATAAACCTGTATTTTTTTTTTATCGCAAACTGAATTCTCCTGACGTTTTCGATGTATCAGGGTACAAAGACTTTAGACAGTTAATTTAGGTTATTTATTTATAAAACTATTTAAAACACACAAAAAAGCAGAATTAGTATTTAAATAAATAAAATAATAATAGGTAACTGAAATAAATATAAACAAAAGAATATATAAAAAAACACCCCAAAAATAACACAAAATTTACACCGAAGCCAAAGAAATTATTCGAACTTACATGATCGCATTACCTGACTCGTAAAATCTTATTCATTCATCTCACTGAAAAGTAAACATCAGAGATAACGCAACATGCAGACTAATAAACCCAAATGAAAGTGAACTAAGAAACATAAGTAAAATAATATTAGAAGAAATTCACATAACTAAGAACTTTAAGTCTAAATCACAGACTACTTCCGTAATATAAACGACAATCTTTTTCTTCATGTGCCGTGTCCCTTCGAGACGTAGGTGATCATGGACTTCCATTTAACTCTTGTAGCTCTTAATACATATGCTGAAATTCAAATGAAAAATTTCTGCTGATACGCCAATGAATTCATATTAGTCAAGACCCGCTCCTTAGCAATGAATTCATATTAGTCAAGACCCGCTCCTTAGCAATGAATTCATATTAGTCAAGACCCGCTCCTTATCAATGAATTCATATTAGTCAAGACCCGCTCCTTAGCAATCAAACAGATAGAAATCAACAAAAGATCAACTAAAAATTTAAAAACTCACTCTAATATAACAATAAAAAAACATTTCTAAAGAAGTTTATATTTAATTACTTCCAAAGAACTGTCTTATCTGAGGTTTAAAATGAATTTTTAAATAAAATACAAAGTACTCCCTTACATGTGGTTTCAAATGAATTTTTAAATGAATCTTGAAGCTTTTCTTTTAGACTTAATTTCAAAATAATTAAATTTCATATTTCCAATAGTGAAAATACTTTTTTTTGTATTTGAAAATGAATTTAAATTTATTAGAATGATTTTTTTTAATCACTAAAAGTTGATGATTTTAATCATATTTACAATGATTTCTTCATAATGTAATTCACTTTATTAAAAAAAAACTTCACAAATAAAAAAAACTTTTACGAACATACTTTATTTGAAAAAGATTAGCTGCTTTAAAGTATAATTTATCTGATTTGAAACATATGTTACATGCTTTATAATATAAAATATCACAGAAAAGCATTTTTTATGAATGAGGTGGATGTATTGTTGACATCTCTATTAATACCCTGATGTTTAAGAAATTTAAGTATTTTGTTCTACGGGTAAACATATTCATAAAAATCACAGTGTTAGCGTCTATATATATAATAGCTGACAGCTCGTTTCGAGGATACCTGCCTACTTGGGCGCTAGCTATCCCCCATTGCAGACGCTTGCTCGGGCACATTTGTGCTTGATCAACATGTGGTTTATACTGCAACTATGCTGAGCTGACTTTAGTTACAGTTCCCAGCATGATCAGCCGTCTGAAACCCACGGCCACGCTGACTTGTGACTTCGCGCTGGCACAACCATTGACGACCCTCAAAGGGAGCCTTTAACACAATTTCACTCACAAGGCTTTTCAGACACTTTTCAAAGGTGCCGCACGCTCCTACAGGCCGATAACATCAGAAAGTCACCTGCCTGACAAATCGACGATGGTGAGATTCGAACACCGGTTTCATGGTCAGAAAGCTAACCTCCTAACGCGGCCATATTATACTCACTACCTCTTATTTATAAACATTTAAAAATATATATTAAGTAATCCAATATTTTATTAAATTTTAGGTACCATTGGTTTTAAATTTACTATAGTTACCGCTCTTACTTTCTGATAATATCGTGTATGGATGCCTGTATTTACAAAAATTGACACGTCCATGCACACGCAAAAAAAAAGAAAAGAAAAAGAAATTGAAAATTTTTTCTAAAAAACTGGAGATCACTGTATTGTAGTAAACGTTTCCATTCATGATTAGGAAATATAATTTTTGCTTAATAACAATATTACTTAAAAGGTACAAATTAATACAAAATTTTAAAAGATTTAACTCTGTATAAATTAGTCTAATTTTAAAAAATGAAAACACTTCTTGCAATAATTCTCTATTCGTTGGAAAAAATTCTGAACACAATAGTGTCAATAAATATAATTTATTCATAAAAATAATTAAAAGCTTTTCTAATTAAATAATGTCGTAGTTTTATTGATGTTTTGATTATTTTTTTATTTGATTATTATTTTTATTATTTTTTATTATTTTTTTTTATTTTTAGTGTCAGAGCAGTTGGTAAGTTAGGGCCCTGTTTTAGAAAACAAATTTGATCTAAATTCTCCAAAGACTTCTGCTTATAACTAATATAAACACAAAGCTGTAAATAAATGAATTTCTGAGAAGTTCATAACTTAAATTAAATAATTAACTAAAGGGGAGATAACAGAAGTCAAAATATATATTTTACCAAGAGTTTCAAAAAAGGGAACGTTTCTTAAATAATTTAACTCATTTGTTAATAATTTCTGAAAGTTTCATTAAAATCCAACAATTATTTGATTTTAACAAGAATTTCCAAATCGAAGTGTTTTTCACCGCAAAAAGATGCTAACATTTCTAAATATTAATTTATGGTCACCTGCTGACCTAAGAAAAAATTAACTCAAAGTTTGAAGGTTTTGAAAAGGATCAAAAATTATAATTTGGGAGGTACTTACACTTATCATAACGATGAATTACAAAATAGAGATTACATTCAAAGTAACAATGAGAAGCTATAACGGAGCTGAAACCAGCGAACTGGTTAGAATATACATATTTTGCACTCATTGTCTAGAATGAGTAACAAAAAGAACAAAGGCCTGTATGTATAATCGCAAGAATCTTCAGAGAAAAACAATTTCAAAGAACCGTGATTCGAAATTTTGTATTTTTTACACGTGTGTTGCGAATAGACCTACCAAACTCTATCCACAATATACCAGAGGAAAATATAAGGATAATAGCCTCATTTACATGCAAAAATAAAAAATTAAAAACAATGAAAACACTAATAATAAAAAAGAAAATCGAACATTCAATAGTATCAACTATGAACACGGCCACAATGTGCTGACCGTGTTTAAAAAATAAAACATTCCTATAACCTAAGACATGTACATAAAAACCTTTAAAATTTAGTAAAAAGTAAATAGATAACAAAAAAGAATTAAAGAAAATTAAAATTAACCTTGATAAGCACTAGAATATAAACAATTTTATACATAATAGGTACAGAAAAGAAAACACTTATACGAACGGAAGAAATTTTTTTTAAAAAAGCTTAATCGCAGTACCTTGCCAGTCGTCTTTAATGAAATATGTATAAAAAAGGAATTGCTACCCACCCCCACATATATATATATATATATATATATATATATAATTGGAGTAGATAGATCTATCTATTGCCCGGTTCACACCCACCCACGTCTATTGAACAGGTTAAGAGACTCATCCCTTGTTCCCTGTTTAGGATTCTTTTCCAATCTTTTCACTATTACGTAGCCCCCCTGCACATCAGTGGCATTACTGCCTTGCTCGGGGTGATACGATTAAAAAAAATATATATATACATATATTGTGTTAAGCTGAGATAAATTCTTTTCAATTAACGTTGTCCTAGAGTTGGTGCATACATTTTGATTTGTATATATATATATATATATATATATATATATATATATATATATATATTCGTGTATATATATAAACCGAAATAATTAACAAACAAATAAATAACGATGGAAAAAAGAAGCTTTTGTATAGTTACAGTGTGCGGGTTTGATTGTTCCAGCAAATCTACTAAGGCTGTCATCGGCCACTAGTAAATGTTTATATATGTGACGATCACATTTTAAATTGAATGCCATCTTACGCGTATCTAAACCTCGGTATTCAGTTCTTTTTATGGTGAAATGTTAGGAATGCGTATTGTGAAAGTACTATGATATAAAGTAGAAAAAAATAGCGAGACTTATTGAAGCATCTTTGTTACATTCTTTGTACGAATGCGAAGTTTATCTTATTGAAACCACCTTATTTATGACCAACAGTTCAAAGGAGGAAAATTACGAAACTGGTAAATATAGCAAAAATCACAAAAAATAAACCTAGTAACGCTTGCAGTTTCTTCTTCCCCACCCTATGCGGTCGGTGAATACACAATTATAATAGATATGTTGAAAGACTTTCCTATCATTTAACTACAAGAATTCTTTCAAATAACTGACATTATCCCAGAACACATTTCTTCATGTCTTGATGTTGGTGTAGGATAATTGTGTTATCAATCATTATTTTTTTATATTGTGAGTGTAGACAGGAATGTTGCTGTAGATGTCTAAAAATTGTCCTACACCAAGAAAACAACAAAAACAAGCCTAGGTTCTCGAGGCAATATTCATTAAAACACTTAAGGGAAGAAAATCGACCATTGTCCTACGCAGTCCATCATTCTGCAGTTAATCACATGACTTCGTGAGAGTAACGGGAGAGAAAAAGTGCGAGATATAGTTCGTTTTTTTTATGGACTTTTAGATAAAAAAAGGTAGGTTTCTTCAATAACTAATTGTTGATTTGAGTTCAGCATATACATTTGCACAGAAATAATGCTATTTTGGTTAAATTTGAAGGGGGAAAAGCCTTCGGGACCTAAAACGAAAATTTACCATTGTGTCTTTTTATTATGTCTCTTAAACCTTGTTTCACCATCCATTTGCACAATTTCTTTCTTCTTTTACCGTGTGCCGTGTCCCTTTAGGCTGTTCTCGATTATGGTTCTCCACAACTTCCTGTCGCTTAATAAATTTTGCCTATTTTTATATTTCTCCTAAACCCAGTTCCACCATCCATTTAATCAAGCTCATTTTTCTTCTAATTGCTGTGTCCCTTCAGAACATTGACGATCATGGCTCTCCTCAATGTCCTGTCCTTTTTAGCTCTTAATTTTGTCTTTTTATCTCTAGTTTCGCCATCAATTTAATCAAGCTTTCTTGGTAGATTACGCGCTGTTTTTTTTTTTCTGTCCTTCTTGGCTTCGATATATCTTGGAAGTGTTAAATTTTCTAAGCCCTCTTTCCTCATTATGAGCCCTAGAAATTTAAATATCTCTTCCTGGTGTTAGACTAATTGGAGTAGATAGACTAAACTATCGCCCGGTTCACACTCCACCCACGTCTATTGAACAGGTGAAGAGGCTCATCCCTTTTTCCTGTTTAGGATGGGGTTTCCGGCTTTCTCTTTTCCAATCTTTTTACTCTTACGTAGCCCCCTGCGCATCAGTGGCGTTTTCGCTTTGCTTGGGGTGATATGATTAAAAAAAAAAAAAATTAATAGAATCAGATATGAATACTGTAGTAATGTTTTAAAATGTTTGTAAAAAGAACAGTTTTTTCATGCTTTAACGCGTGCATAACCATGTCATTAAAACATATAAAAAAAAACTCCATTTCGGATAATTTTCACGTTCTAATGAACGCTAGCAATTTGTCAACCGTTATATTTGAAGCAGAAAAAAATTTACAGTAATTTTTAGCAACACAGTTTTGCGGTTATTTTTTGTTCCCATAACTCACACCCCTGAAGAAAGTTCTTGGGTACCTTGAAAAATGAATGATAATAACAACTGTCAACGTTAGAGCTCATTTCTGACATCTTTCAATTATAATACGCGAAAGATTATCCGTGAGTATGAACGGATTTTATTAAAATTAAGCAGGCACAATGTTTGCGATTTATTCAATCTGACATGTCTAAAAGAAAATTTGCTGCCTAAACACACACACACACACACACACACACACACACACACACACACACACACACATATATATATATATATAACTGTTTACTTACCAGTGTAAAATATATATATATGTTTTTATGCGTGAATGTTTCTATATGTGCATATCTGAAGGTTGTTTTTTATCATAGGGCAAGAGTTTGCGTGGTCCAATGAGTCGTCGTCGGAAGTTCTAAACTTGGTGGCAATGTCGAAGACAAGATCCTAGACTAAGCGTGACCAACCTCAACAGCTGAACGTGCTGATGAAGAGGTCTACACATAATGGAAATCCTACAAAAGGCTCCACTCGAAATTATAACAGTGTCAGCGGTAATCTGTTGTATTTTCATAACTGGATTCTGCATGTTTCATTCCATAAGCATGGGAAGGTAATGAAATCTAGTGTGAGGGTCACTTTCTGGCAAGTTGAGATCCGCCTTAAACAAATTTACTCGGCACTTTCTTCGACTCTGATTCTGTTTCACCTCAGACCATATCTTGCAAAGCCAAACAGCGTTAGAGAATGGATGATGGAAGCAAGTTTTGGTTAAACAGGAAGCTTAACGTGCACGTAGGCGGCTAATTAAGACATCACCGCCTTCATCAAAAAGTAGCGATCAGCAAAGAAGAAATTAAATTCTTGGATAGGAGGTAAAAACAATTGCTAATACCCCCCTGAAAAGTGAACGTCTACAAACTTCTGAGTAGGGATGCTGAAGGTAACTTAAATCGGCTAGGTGAAAAACCTTTTACTTATATATATATATGAAATAAAGCAAAAATTTCGATTTTTATATCCGTTGGATATAAAAATCCTCGCTTCTTCAGCAACGGCGAAACGAAAATTGTATTTACTCAAATTCCAATGTATTAAAAGATTTTATACCGGCCAGTCAGTTAAGTGCCATACGTGATACACGCTTGGGCGATCATATCTTGAAAGAGACATGACTGACTGGGCAGATGATTATCCTGCAGTAGGTTGCCATTACTTTCTGCGGTAGACTGGTTGCCAGCCAAGGCTATAGAACCCAATCTCTCCTATTATTATTTTATCCATAACTGGAGGGAAGAGACGGATTAATACCTTACCTAAAGGTATTTGTGCGTAAGTGAATGCAAGGAATTCAACTGGAATTCGAACTCAGCACCCCGATTTGTCGTTCCAAGTTGATATCCACTGCACCATAATGCACAGAAGTAAAAAAAAAAAGCATACACAGGAAAATAAAATGGAGTGGAATTAACGGTTTTTAAATTTAAGGAGGTAAGAAGGGGAAAGCAGACAGATACCTATGTCTCATATTAGAAGACATACCCCTCCCCATACAAGAGTCAAGTGTTTAAAAGTTAAAGTTTAGCCATGTCAGAGGGATAGAAGTGGTAGGGGGAACGAAAGGAAAAAGGGGAAGGGGAGGTTCACTGGGAAATAAGCTAAGAAAAAATTTCGCATAGAAATGAAAGAAAACTGCTGACATCAATGTCGAAAAAAAAAAAAACATTAAAAAACTTACCAAAGAGATTTTAGTTTGAATAAATAATGGCAGGGACAAATATTATAGAAAATTTTGAACATACAAATTTAAAAGTAAATCTTAAATCTTAAATTTAAAATTAAGATTATTAACTTTAAACGTAGATATCAAAAGAATACATTTTTATTAATACAAGTACACACACACACACACACACACACACACACACACACACACACACACACACACACACATATATATATACACACACACACATACACACACACATACGCACACACACACACACACACACACACACACATACACATTCACGAACGTAATTTACTGAAATATCTAAAGGATATTCGAAATTAACGAGTTAAATTTAATTTTAATTTTTTTTTAAATTTAAGAAACTAAATTTAAGGTGGCTTAGTTTGAAAGGAACCGAAATATTATATATATTTTCTATAAGGCTTTGCTAAAAATTAACCAAAATTAATAATTTTGTGTAAATAAAAAGGTAATATAGATTTAGCATTAAAAATAAAAAAAATATAAATAAATAAATTTTATTTTATTTTAAGGTTGGTTCAACAAAGTCCTATATATATGCACACACACACACACACACACACACACACACACACACACACACACACACACATATATATACATATATAAGAAAAATTAAGGCAGATACGTTATTCCATGGTAAATCGGAATATAGGCCTATTTCAGGCGAACCATCATCAGCTTCCGTCTTTATTTCACAAAGAATTTTACACGAATTCGTGTAAAATCCTTTGTAAAATAAACACGGAAGCTGATGATGGTTCGCCTGAAATAGGCCTACATTTCACATTTACCATGAAATAACGTGTCTGCCTTAATTTTTCTTATATTTGCTCTACATCAGTGGCGTTTCTGCCTTGCTCGGGGTGAAATGATTAAAAAAAAACTTATTTATAAAAGGAACTTTGTGTGTGTATGTGTGTGTATGTGTGTGTATGAGTGTGTCTGTGTGTGTGATTAAATTTAAAACTTAAATCTTACAAATTTCGACTGATGGCGACATTTGCTTATGAATTCTTTACGTAAATTTAAAAGTAGGTGTTGATTTGAGTACTTCAATATTTTTATTTGTTTATAACTTGCACTTATATATATATATATATATATATATATATATATATATATTAAAAAATGATACAGGAAGAGAGCTCCATGTAATAAAATATTAGTTTCTGAAAGGATTTTTCTGTTGCTGAGGTGATGTATTATCCCTCGTGGGGATTTTCATATCGAAATGGTCATTCAACATCATTGAATTAATCCTTTTTTAATTTATATATATATATATATATATATATATATATATATATATATATATGTCAACTGAATGAAGTACGGATTTTTGACGCTGGTTTTTGTGTGCAATATCTTTCCTGAGATCGTTGCGTTCAAGAGGATTACTTCAAATAATGAAGTGACAATTAAATGCCAGAATAAGTACTTATTATTCCATACCACAACATTTGAAAAGTTGCTCGTCTCCCCAGTACAAAGACGCACACGGGCATTCTCCAAAACACACACACACACACACACACACACACACACACACACACACACACACACACACACACACACACAATGCAGCTAATCTTCATTTAAACAAGTATTGTTGAAGATAACAGACAAGTAATGTGTCTTAAATTCCTTTATCAATATGTTGACGGGTTAATTTCCTCAACTCAACAACTGTCTCGACATCATAGTCGATCTTTGTTCAGGTTACGATCTTCCGACCGGCTTCAGACATTCATCAATAACGAATGGAATGAAACGAAATCAAAGACTTTTTAGTATAGTCTGCATGCTTGGGAGGATTTCGAAGTTTAAGTTTTGTATGTCTGTGATGCCAAGTGGATGTAATGTTACTTTTTATTTTTAACTCTTCGTCGTATTGCTCACATATATATATATATTCTATTCACTCTGCACTCCACAATTAAATTGAACAGCAGTCACCAAGTGCAAAAATATACACACAAATTAAAACGAATAAAATCATGCGTTCAAAATTGGCAGCGAACACAAGAGTTCATTTTACTCAATGACCAAACATAAAAGTTGTACCTCAAGCACTTTGTCCTAGAAAATATCATATATATATATATATATATATATATATATATATATATATATATATATCAGTCACATGACCAAGTAATTACGCAGCGTAAGCAGGTTGTACCTTTTATGTAGTAACTCTACAAAAAATGAAGCATTTTGCATTATATATATATATAACGGAGTCTAACCGTACTGATGAGCTGTGATACAGCGAAACAGATCTATATGATGGACTCTCCCGTTTAATTCGATGTAGCATGCCTGCACGTACTCAATCGTAGATGGCATTTGGTCCTGCAAGGCATTTACAAACAAGTCCACAATGGAGGAAAGAAGGGAGATTGCACGAATGATCGGCTGGGACACTTGCAGATGCTTTGGTTCTCTCACGTCTTGCGCGCAGTTGGTCAATCTCAGTCTCAGAGAACTGCTTGATGCCCCTCTGGTAGGCAAAACTATCGCCCGGTTCACACTCCACCCACGTCTATTGAACAGGTGAAGAGGCTCATCCCTTGTTTCCTGTTTAGGATGTGGTTTCTGGTTTTTCTCTTTTTCTATTTTCCAATATTTTCACTCTTTTTTATTTTTTATTTTTTTTTTCAATTGGAGTAGATAGACTAAACTATCGCCCGGTTCACACTCCACCCACGTCTATTGAACAGGTGAAGAGGCTCATCCCTTGTTTCCTGTTTAGGATGTGGTTTCCGGTTTTTCCCTTTTTTCAATCTTTTCACTCTTACGTAGCCCCCTGCGCATCAGTGGCGTTTTCGCCTTGCTTGGGGTGATATGATTAAAAAAAAAAAAAAGAAAGATCTCCATTCAATTCGTTGAGAGGCAATTCGTTCAAAATCACGGTGAGGAATATTTATAGATGTCAAATTCATTTTCAGCTTATCCTTAAAGCGAAGCAGAGGTCTACCCACATTCCGCCGTCCACTGCTACGCTCGCCGTACAACACTTGCTTTAGTATCCGGTCATCTTCCATACGTAAGACATGTCCTGCCCAACGCAGCTGTGATTGCATCAAAAAGCTCTCAATTCCGCTAATACCGCAGCGCGTGAATAGGTCCGCATTAGACATCCGATTGTTTAGGGTGAAACCACAAATTGTTCTAAGGCAATTTTTGTGGAAGACATCAAGCTTCTGGATGTGATTATGATAGACTGTCCATGATTCCGATCCATAAAGCAGCGTAGTTAGCACAACTGCTTTATACACAAGTACTTTAGTCCTTAGGCTAATCCCCCTATCATTCCACAACCGATGGCGCAGTTTCCCAAAAGCACGAGTAGCTTTCGCAATTCGATTAATGATTTCATCATCAAGAGAAGCATTCCAATTAACCTTACTTCCAAGATAGGTAAAGTTTTTCACACATTTCAGATTTTTACCATCTACTCGGATTGGTATGTCGGGAAAGCTGTATACTGGTGGCCGCTGCTTCACACCCAGAACTTGTTTTGGTGTGGGGCGAGGTTGGTAAATCACCTTTGTTTTCTTGATGCTGATTGTCAGACCAAAAGCCTTGCAAGCAGCGGAAAACCTATCTACAAGCAGTTGCGCTTCCTCTTGAGAGGTTGCACAAAGTGCAGCGTCATCTGCAAACGATCCCTAATGATAGTCTGTCGAGTGAGGGTCTTAGCTTTGAAACGTTGCTGGTTAAAGAGACCACCACTTGTTCTGAATTTGAATTCTACACCTGTACCAATATCAGCAAAAGTATGCTTCAGCATAACTGAAAAGAACAAAGCAAACAGCACAGGTGCCATTACGCAACCCTGTTTAGTACCATTTGTCACATTGAAAGGTTCTGAAGATTCCCCATTTGAAACAACAGATGCCTTCATTCCATCATGAAAAAAAAAAGATTACATTCAGCATGTTGTCGGGTATTCCCAGCTTTTTCAAAATCTTCCAGAGAGCTGCACGGTTGACTTTGTCAAAGGCCTTTATAAGGTCAATGAAAACCATATACAGCTCCTCGTTCTTCTCTCGGACTTTCTCAGCAACCTGGTGGAGGGAAAAGATCATATCGACAGTACCTCGACCAGCACGGAAACCGCACTGAGATTCGGGGTAGATATTGTCAACAGGGTGTTTGATTATTCTGTTGAGAATAAGCCTTGCCAAGATCTTCCCTGCAATTGATAAAAGTGAGATGCCACGATGGTTGTCACAGATGTTCCTGTTGCCTTTGTTTTTATACGGGTATTGAATTAGTGCATCTTTGAAATCCTGAGGGACATTTTCAGTTAACCAGATCTTCACAAAGAGACTATGCAGCGTCTTCACCAGTTTCTGACCACCGTACTTAAAAACCTCAGGAAGTAAGGCGTCTTTCCCAGATTTTTTTCCTGAAGAAATTTGCTTGATAGCAACAAAACCCTCATGGAAGGAAAGAAAGTTCAGGAATTTCAGGTCGCTCATTGATAGATGAAATTATTTTTTCGTCAGTTGTAGAAGCATTGTTTAGAACTGCTTCAAAATGCTCCTTCCAGCGATTCAAAATATCTGCTCTGTCAGTCAGCAGTGTGCCATCACTTGCAAATATGGGAGAAGCACCAAATTCGTGTAGCCCAAAAACTTTCTTAATACCTTCATAAAAGGGTTTTCATCTGCCGTAGTGTTTTCTGGACCTTTCTTCTGCATGCATTGTACTCTTTCTTCTTTAATGCGGAGTTTTTATCCTAAATCCAGATTTTGTGAGCCTTGTGCATCTCGTTGATCAAATCCTGTGCCTCAACATTTTGATCATCAAACCAGTCCTGATTCTTACGAATAGGTAAGCCCAGAACTTCCAATGCAGATGTATGAATTGCGTCACGTAATGATTTCCATGAAGATTCAACATCATCAGTTATTTCAACAGAATCTAATGAATGATGAAGGTGGGCCGACAGTGCCGCTTGTTGACCGGTGCTTTTTAATGGAAGGACGTTAATTTGTTTGGGGATAGAGGAGCGTTTCATTCGTCTGTGTTGTAAATGCAACGTTGTTTTACTTCGGAGCAATGCATGGTTGGAAAGATAGTAACTTGTATGGAATGAACGAGTTATATGAAAGTATTTAATGTCACGTCTTTTGGTGATGATGTAGTCAATCAAGTGCCAATCCCTTGAACGAGGGTGCATCCATGTAGTCTTGTGGGAGTTTATATATATATATATATATATATATATATATATATATATAGCACATCACTCAATAAATCCCGGACCTAACTAATAAAACATCAATTTTTAGACAAAATTCGACTTTATTCATCAACATAGTCTCCTTCTAGGATGATACACTGATGTCAACGCTTCCTTAACGATTCGATGCCTTTTTTGTAGAATGATTTGTCTTTGGTCTCAAATACAACCCAGTCTCCGATATCACTTCTTCATTGGAGCCAAATATCTTTCCATGCTGGGGAACAGATCTGGAGAATAGGGTGAATGTGGAAGCAATTGAAAGTGCAATTCATGTAGTTTTGCCATCGTTGCGATTGACTTGTGACACGGTGTGTTGTCTTGGTGAAAGATCACTTTTTTCTTTTTCATTTGTAGACGTTGTTTTTACGATTTCTTCCTTCAAACGCGCTAATAATGCTATATAATATTCGCTATTGATGGTGCTTCCTTTCTCAAGGTAATTGATAAACAAAATACCTAGCACATCTCAAAATACGGAGGCTAAAAACTTGCCTGCTGATGTTTGCGTTTCTGGTCGACTGACTACAGATTCGACTCCAGAGTGAGGTGGTGGATCCATGTTTCATCCATTGTCACATATTTACGCAAAAACACCTTCTTCTGCGTTGAAACAGTTGCTCTGAACGCTCTGAATCAACTACACGTTGTTGTTTTTGATCGACTGTAAGCAAACGCGACATCTATTTTGAATACAGCTTTCTTAATGACAAATGTTTATACACTACCTTCTGATATATTCAAGTCCTCTGCTATCTCACGCAATTTCAATTTACGATCAGCCAAAACGAGTTCGTGGAGTTTTTTTTTTTTTTGTGTGTGTGTGTGTGTGTGTGTGTGTGTGTGTGTGTTTCCGGGACAACTGCCGATTTTGCATGATTTGTGTTTGTACGACCGCGTTTAAAGTCAGCATGCCACCTCTTAACCGCTGTTTCCGACGGAGCAGAGTGTGAATGACACTTATCAGGCCATTGCTTTGCTTGGACAGTATTTATTCCATCAAAAAGCAATGCTTTATCAACACACGAAACTCAGATTTTTCCATTGTTTTGAAATTTTGCAACAGTAGCTCTGGAATTTGTAATAAATACGATTGAGCTCAAATTTTGGCATTTGAACATTAGTGCTTCATAAAATCATATGTATTTTTTATTAGTGGTGCCATCTATATGTCAGACCCGGGGCTTATTGAGTGATGTGTTATATATATATGGACTGTAATCTCTCTTTTGTGTAGGTTTCATTAAAAATGACAGACAAGTTGTGACGGTTAAGTTTTTTTTATGTAATGTTTCATGCGACTTTATGATTTTTTTCTGTTGAGGACATAAATTATATAAAAACTGTCCAGGTGTTTTGTTTATCCGAGCGCTTTCGTCTATACTTTTAGTAAGCGGGTGAGTAATTTTTACTCGACTCTAGAGATGTTGTGAATCATCCAACAAAGTGTCATGACGATCTCTTTAATCATGGAATCAACTATAGTATTTTGACACTGCTTTTAAAACGTGAACGAGCACTTTAAAAGATTTCTTAAAAATTGTTACGTGTTAAGTGTAACAAAAAAGAAAATGATTGACCAAAACACAGAGCTTAATCACAAACAAATATTTAATTTACGATAACACAAAATAAAAATATATTACAAATATACAGTTTTTTGCATTCAAATTGCAAACGTAGAGTTTACTACTGGTAGAGTGACGGGTAAGTATTACGAAGGGGAAGGAAAGTGTCAAGTATCTTTACCCAGTCAACTTAGCAAAGTAGTTTAAGTGCTATGGAAGTCCTTTAATGTGTATATAAAGAATAATTTCCAGTATGGTCAATGAAAGAGTCAAAAATATATATTTACCCATTTAGTTCCATGAGGTTCTCTTTCAGATTTTAGTTGGTCGGCAACTTTTCTTAGAGATTCTTTCGGCTGAATGCACAGATCCACGAATCGGGCCGGGGTTGATAATGTCAGCAAATCCTGTTAACAACTAACTACTCTTTTCCCCAAAACTATTTTTTATAGGGGCTAACACCTAATTTGCATATTTCTCGAAATCTCTCGAATCTACTGGAATTTTCTCGAACATTCCAAACGTTCTATTTCTAATTTCCTTATTTTTACGACTACTTCATGAATTAAAACTTTTTTGTAATAACAAGTAGGACTCAATAGAATCCTTTACTACAACTTTTTAGGCATTATTATTATTATTATTATTATTATTATTATTATTATTATTATTATATATAAATGCATCGTTCTAACAATATAGCATATGCAAAAAGATACGAGAACATGTTATACTGCTTGTCTTCTTCACTTATGCGCTGTGTCGCTTTAACACATGGGTGATTGTCGCTGTCCACAACTTCCTATCGTTTGTAATTCCATGTGATGTTTGTCCCTTGATCGTGTCTCCCTGCCGCTGCCATCCATTTATTTGCGTAAACTCACGTAGGTTATTCTATGCTTTATTCTCCCCCTCTTGCCTTCAATATGTCATGTGAACATAAGATTCTTTAATCCACCTTTGCTCATTATGTATCCTAGAAATAACATCTGCCGCTTTCTGATTGCAAGCACAAAACTTTTTTATTACCGTTTTCTTCAAAATTTCTTCGTTGCTCACATATTTTGATACTTTGTATACTCCTGGTTGTAAGAAATGAGAATAGGTGGCAAGGGAAGTCAAGCGTGACATCAGTGTTTTTGTATCTTGATTTTAGAAATTTAATCAGATGCTACCTGTTTGCTATGTTTTTTAACATTGTACGTAAAACAACTCACATCCAGTTCCGATACATATTTTAATAATTAAAAAACCTACATGATGCTGTAAATAAAACAAATCTAGTATCCACTCGAAGTTGATGAGATAAGAAGTTGAAGTGAACCGCACTTAAGAGATTTGACGACTTTATTGCTTGAAAAAATAAAGTCCTTTAAAATATGTTATAAATAGATTTTAATACATCGTTACCAACAATAAACTGCCTTAAAGATTGATAATAAAGAACAAAAAATACCTTACATGCATTTTTTATTTCCCATAAACGTTTGTTTTAATCATAGTTTAGATAACTGCATCATTTTTTAAATTGATTTTAGGTGAATAAAATTATGCTATTTCAGTTAAATGGGCTGAGCAGGTTGTGTATCGGTTATCGGTGCGGAAGATAGTTGAGTCCGTTGTGTTCACTTCCCAGTAATGGCCTCAGAAAAAATATGAATTTATCTCGTTTAGTCTCCTCTACGTATCTCTGGATAAATTATTAGTTCAGACAAGACTCTATAGCTTTGTTACAGAAGCTAGTCCGGGGCAAATTTAACTCTGAAATCCAAACCGTTGAGAAGGTAACATAAAAATGTTCTGTTACTTTTCTAAAAAAAAAAAAAATCATGGCAATTCTGTATAACAGAAGATATCTAATATACATATATATATTGTCATCCGCAGACAGATCTGTTTCGCCGTATCACAGCTCATCAGTACGGTTAGAGTCCGATTGCTTTCTTACCCGGGATTGAAATCCGACCGAAATGGCGTCAGTCGGCGACTCTACCCCTGGGCTATGGGCGTTCAGTTATCTATTTCAGAGATTCACTTGCATGGTCTGGATCGCTAGGTAAATGAGACATGTTTTCTCATCTCTACATCACGATGATCAGCTTCGGAACCATCTTTCGATCGAAAGGGTGTACCCAGTAACAACTTGTAGAGCCAGTGTTTCCTTTTGTCCTGAAGTGACTTGGTATTTATTTGTAATCGGTGAAGGTAGAAGATATTTAGTTGAATTTCAAAATCGCATACAGGCTTACAGCTTTTGATAGTCCCAAGCGGTCATCCATCTAGGTACTTTCTAGGCTCAATATTGCTTAACTGCGGTGATCGAACGAGAACCAGCATTTCAACTTGATACCTAAAATGTAAAAGAAATCGACTGTGTTATCTCTTTGACTTGTATGGTAAAAGTTATGGGTAAAATAATAAATAATATATATATATATATATATATATATGTTTACAAATAAAATATTTTAAAATATTTAAAGATGAAAGATCTTTATTAAAATTGTCTAAAAATTAATCTTTAATATTTTTCGAAACAAATGTCTAAAAATCGTCAGGTTTTTCTCAAATGTCAGGGAAATAAGAAGAAAGGGAGAGAGAGTGACATAGAGAGAGAGAGAGAGAGAGAGAGAGAGAGAGAGAGAGAGAGTAAATATAAAAAGAAACGCCTGCTTTCTGTTCCCTCCCTTCTGTTTAGACATAGGTGGGGGTGGTCTGGTTTATTTATGTTTGGTGTTGACCCCGTCTCCTTCACATCGCAATGGCAATATGTAATCGCGTTAATTTTTTTTTTTCATTTGTCTCTTGTAGTAATTCTTAATGCCGCATTGTTACAATAAAAAATTATGTATTTGTTTTTTTCCTGCTGGTAGGTGAAATCTGAAGAGAGAAGCTAAAAAATAACAACGTCCATTAAACACAAATAAAAACTTCAGAAAAATCTAGAAAGACAGTGACAAATCAACTTCTGAATTTGAGAAGAAAAATAATTCAGCCGAAAATTCTTTTACTGGCTTAATTCTTCTTCCTTCTGAGTTCCAACTTAAAACACGGGGACAGTCGACAAGTGACGAACTATATATTTGGAAAATATTTATTCGGTTCATGAGAACCATAATAAAGATTGTTTTTAAATATAGATTCTCTTTTTTTTTTACCAATTCACCCTAAGCAAGGCAATAATGCTACTAAGGCGCAAGAGTCTACTAGGAGTGAAGGAGAATTAAAAAAATCGAACGGCACCGAAAACCCAATTCAAATATGTTATAATAGATAAACGTCTACTCATCTTAAAAAAAACAAAAAAAAAAAAAACAGGGAGAAGTGTAAATCGGACAACAGACTAACCTATCTACTCCTGCTGTAGAAAGATACATAAATATTAAATAAAATGTTAGCGTTTATCCGAATACATTAGAAGCACAATGTGCAGGTTTTTATACCCTTTGAATTTTTGTTACCAATAATTTGTGCTCTGTAACAATAAGGGTAAAAGATCATTGACGCCACACGGCGAGAGAAAACAGGACAACATCAAACTTGAATGGAATAAAGAAAGGCTTCAAAACAGAAAGAGGAAGAAGGAAAGGAAAGATACAAAATAGGGCTTTTACCACAAAAAAAAAAAAAGGAAAAAAAAACAAAGTGTTTTTTACGAAAACTTAACTGGAGGCAGTAAAGTTCGTCCGATTTACAGGTCTTCTCATTTTTTGTTGCGATGTCAGAATATTTTTCTGAGAGATTCAATTTTAAGATGCTTTTAAGAGAGATGCAGTTTTAAGATGCTTTTAAGAGAGATTCAGTTTTCGGATGCTTTGCTACAACTATTGAGACATCCTCGATCCAATGTTGTCTTCTTGGTCGCTTCATTTTCTGACACCATGTGGCTGCTGGTTGAGTTTTACGGAGCTAAATTTGTTCGTGTTAACTCGTCGGTGGCGCAGGAAAAAAACGCCGTGATAGGCTGTTTTTAGCCCACCCCAGGGACTGGTAATAAAGATACCTACAAAGGGAGGCAATTCATTCATCTATACAATATTTCCAATAATAGAATTGAAGTATAGTTTAGATTGAACTGAAAATATTCCTAATACTTGATATAATGCAAAAATAGCACTTTGATAAAGTCGTTCAATAATTATTTATAACTATTTATACTGGGTCTCATGCATGCAATTACAAGTAATCCATACTCATGGCCGTATCTGACTACCGGGCACACCAGGCACGGGTCCGGGCCGATCCGTGCAATCATAGTGAAAATCCGGGCAAGGAAAATTGTCTTCGTCAGAAATCAAACTAAACAATTCACAAAGAAAGAAAGAAAGAAAGAAAGAAAGAAAGAAAGAAAGAAAGAAAGAAAGAAAACATCTAAATGAACGCAGTAAAAATCTGTTTATTTTTAATTTTGGGAGAAAAGACTGGTTATACTTGCTTTACTGCTTTCGTTCACGTTCTGTGCCTAATTTCCATTGGAATAGCCGAAAAAATCCGCAAAAATCATAGTTTCTGGAAACGGATGACACTGATAACGTCATCACATTGTCAACTAATCCGGACAATTTTCTCTGTGCCCAGTGTTTTTTTAGCATCAGCTACGGCCTGGTCCAGACTAATATTTAAAGTTTTGAAATTATGCTTATTTTTCGTATATGATTTTTTAAAACTGTTTCTAAATTTTTGATTGTCTTCCAATCCTTCCGCCTCACTCGCTATCCTCTTCTATCTTGCTATTCTCCGCACTTATGAGGTGTACCACTGGTCTAAGGGCAATTATCAATGTTTTTCTCTTTTGAATGTAGTGTATAATCTGTTTTTTTCTTTATCTTAAAGGAGAGGTTTAATTATCTACGACACATTAATTTAAGCAATTCTTCTCTTCACCTTCCTCTTATTATTAATTCTTTTTCCCTTTGATTTAATATTTATATTTGTATTGTAATTATTGCATACTGGACATCATTATTGTTAAATAAAGCGTTTACTTCAAAACATGGATGTGCGTTGTGGTGCAATGGATATCGATTCGGAACGAGAAATCGAGGAGCTGAGTTCGAATTCCATTTGAATTCCTTGAATTCATTTACGCGCAAATACCCTTGGGAAAGGTATTAATCCGTCTCTTCCTTCCAGTTATGAGTTTTAATAATGGGACAGAATGGGTTCTATAGCCTTGGCTGGCAACCAGTCTACTGCAGAAAGCAATGACAACCTACTGCGGAATAATCTTCTGCCCAGTCAGTCATGTCTCTTTCGAGACATGATTGCCCAAGTGTGCATCACGTATGGCTCTTAACTGACTGACTTCAAAACATAACAAAGTCAACCTTCCGTCTATTTTTTACATCATTGTGTAAATTAATTGAATCAACTGCTTTAGTTTCCTTTCTTTTACCACACAGTCAGTTTTAGACCCACTAAAGTGACAGGGTGTAATTGATTTCTGTATTTTCCTCAGATTAGGTCATTTGCAGTGGTTTGCAGTCAAATGAATCTATTTACGCGATGTGTGATGAAATTTGTTTGGCATTGAAAAATATTGCGTTATGCGTGATTGCGTCAGATGTTTTATCACACTCAGACAGTATTGTCTCGATTGTCTATTAGTTGTCCTACAGTCATTGACAGCAATGGACGTTACTCCAAAGGAAGCGCACGAAAATTGTAAAACTGTACAAACTGGCAAATTTTACATCGATATTGCGGATATTGTTGGTGTCAGCTTTTCAACTGTCAGTCATGTCATCAAGGCGAAGAAACAAACTCGATCCATCAGTCAACAACATAAAAGAAAATGCGGACGTAGGAGAAAAACAACGCCAAAAGACGACGTGTACATGATCAGGGAAAATATCCTAGGAAAACATTATTTGTCTTGTTTCAATTAATTTGAACAAGGGTACATTTCTCTTTTTTTTTTTAATCACCTCACACCAAACAACGCAATAATGCCACTACGACGAAAGTGGTTACTGATAAAGAACAATAACAGAACAAGAATTAAGAAGGCATAATTGACAGAATTGACCTACTGGACCAGAAGCAAGAAGCCGGAAGAGAGTCGCATAAGCGAGAAAATGTTAGCATAGAATTAATGGTTACATCCAGTCATTTCAACTGTAAAAAGATAAGACCTTGCCACCAATCTAATACTTTACTTGCATTCCTAAAGTTTACGTAACAAAGAGGAAATTTCATCAGAACAATTACCATGAACGTATTTATAGAAAAGGCAAATAGATGATACGTTACGTTGGTGAGAAAGTGACTGAAGCCGAGATGTCAGGTTAGGACCAATAACTTTGTAGATTCTTTTTTAATATGATCAGTTTTATTTTTATTTTACTTTTATCTGTTCTTTTTTATATTGACATCATATGTCGGAAATGTAAGAAAACGCATATTTTTTGTGAAAGGTTGATGATATTACGTTTTCTTTATAGCGTTTGCCAATAAATATTTTATATAGTTCTATTATATCGGTAACGACAGTATTATATGAGTATGAATTTGTCATGTCGATATTATAGCAAACATTGTTGTTTTTACGGCTTAGCTCTAGCAATAAACCATCTGTAGATATTTTGACTGTTGATCTTTATTGCTGTTCTCAGAACTAAACACAATTAACACTGTTACGTGAGATCATAGGAAACAACAAGGTAGTTGAGAAAAGAGCGCCTGCATGCACAAAAATGGAGAAAGTATTAGATTTAAACGCTGTTCAGAATGTTTGATTTACGCCGCGTTCAGAATATTCGATTTCCACGCTATTCAAAATGTTCGATTTACGCGATGTTCAAAATGCTAAGTCTTTAATGTAGCATCCCATACACACACACACACACACACACACATATATATAGATATATATTTGTCATCCACATTCAAGCCTGTTTCGCTGTATCACAGCTCATCAGTGTGGCTAGACATCCATTGCTTCTGGCTGGGATTGAAACTCGACTTATTTGGTGTTAGTCGGAGTCGCTAAACCCTAAGCCATAGGCGCAAGGAATCAGCGAAAGGAAATTTTAGCGTGTTATATATAAGCGGTGTATACACACACAAGTCACCGAAAGAACTCAATCATTGCTGAAGAGTAATGCATAAATCGCTAAAGAGCTCAATCGTAATTATATATATATATATATATATATATATATATAGATAGATAGATAGATAGATAGATAGATAGATAGATATAGCATAATGATGATCCACGTATACTGTCGTAATATGTATAGAAAAAACTACTGAAAAGTTATAAGTTTAAAAATGTATTTTTTGTCAGTGTTTATTTATTTCTATTATTATATATATATATTTGATATTTCAGACCGGCCTCGGCCTTTCATCAGAAACAAATGAATCATTTCCTATATATATATATATATATATATATATATATATATATATATATATATGAAACGTTCACAAGCAAACAAAAGATGAACATAAAAGCTAGAGCGGGAAATTAAAGCAAATATATGCCCTATATATTCAGTTGTCTATTTCGGGCATTTACTTGCACAGTCTGGGAGGCTGAGTAAGTGACACGTCTTTTTATCTCTACATCACGATGAGCAGCTTTGGAAACATTTCGACAGAAAAGGTGTACCCATTAAAAAAGCGGCTCAAAACTAAGTGGATGGTCAGCCTGTTTGCACTAGCGTGGGGTCCAGAACTATCTTCAGTGTCAACTATGATTTCATATAAGCCTGCGAATGGGAACTTTTAAATTCTAACCAAGTAGCCCTTGACAGCAAAGTTTTTCATATATTTATTATCTTATTCACTTTTACAGATAGTGCGACACAGAGATTTGAAGGCATATTGGCATGGCGAATGACGAGTTCCAGAAGTTGAGTAGAGTTTTAAGAGACAGGATAATTTCGTTAGAAACAAAGAAAAGAGTACTGGATTGCTATGTAATGTCAGTTCTTCAATATGGCAGTACATGCTAGACAATCTCAACAAAGGTGAAGAAAAAACTCGAAGCAATTGAAATGTGGTTCTACAGAAGGATACTGCGGATATCATAGATCGAACATGTGAGCAATGATGAGATTTTGGAGAGTAAGGAAACGAAAAGGAAATTAATACTGAGCATCAGGAAGAGACAGCTAAAGTTCCTGGGACATGCAATGAAGGAGGGCTTGGAGAATCTGATACTAACAGGCAAGATAGAGTGAAAAAGAGATAGGACAAAGCAGCGAGTAACATATTTGAAGGGCCTGAGCAGGTGGATGATAGAATAGGGGGTTACGTGGTATAACAGGAAAAACCAGGCTAAGAGCTACCAGGAATAGGGAGTCGTGAAGCGCCATGATCCCCTATGTACTAAAAGGAAAAGGCACATAGAAAAAACCCCATTTTACAGACTTCACTGCTCGTCATAAAAATACACACAACGCTGAGATAAATTCATTTTACATTCCGGTTATTAGCTGTTGTGCCATATGCTTGGTCAGAACCGTATCAGAAAACACAGACTCAAGAAAGGCGTGGAACTGACACTTGATAAGTTGTATCATAATTATCTTTGATTAAGTTGCCATCTACATTGACGAAGCAGAATTTACTGAAAGCTTTACACTAATTTTCAATCTTTCTGATCCGGTGCAACTGTACAAGTCGAGGATAGAACAGCTTGGCATTTTGCTAAAAGAAACACAACATGATTGATGGAAAGACTCTGGAATAAAAACCCTATATCTGCAAGCTCTTCCTCGGCAACAGGGTATACATTTTTTGGATTATCTGAAGACAATGAATTGCATTCCTGATGTTACAGAATGAGGAGGCTGTGCTAGGATGGTCTGTGATTAGTCAGAATATTTTGTGGGCGTGGTAATCTTACATTGGTGGATTGTCTTCATTTAATTTTTAGATATAAAGCCTAAACGGTGAGTAGTCTGCAGGAATTTTGAAGCGTCTATATGCTTAACACACCCAGCTTCAATAGATATGTTATGAACGAACGTAGCGGGTATGCTAAGCTAATGAGTGGGTATGCGTTTTTCTGATTTCCTTCCACCCGCTGCCTCCTATAATCTAAACTTTTTTTTTTAATCATATCACCCCTAGCAAGGCGGTAACGCCACTGATGTGCAGGGGGTTACGTAAGAGTGAAAAGATTGGAAAAGAGAAAGCCGGAAACCACATTCTAAACAGGAAACAAAGGATGAGCCTCTTCACCTGTTCAATAGACGTGGGTGGAGTGTGAACCGGGCGATAGTTTAGTCTATCTACTCCAATGGAAAAAAAAAGAAGAAAGAGTAAAAAGATTGGAAAAGAGAAAGCCGGAAACCACATCCTAAACAGGGAACAAGGGATGACTCTCTTCAGCTGTTCAATAGACGTGGGTGGAGTGTGGATAAATGGAACTTTGTGTGTGTGTGTGTGTGTGTGTGTGTGTGTGTGTCCGTTACCTATAGACTCCGAAACGGCTGAACCGATTTTCTTGAAAGTTTACACAGTTGTACTATAAGAGTCTGCGAGTGTTCTTGGCTAGGTTTTGTGTCGAGGTCCCCCCGATTAATATCGGAAATCGATAATCGAAAAAATCGGGTTATAGAAAGAGTGGTCCGATTTTTATCAAATTTCATACACTCATAGACAAAGACATAAGAAACGATATTCAGAAGTTTCAAGGTTGCAGTTCTTACAATAGTGCAGAAAATCGATAATATATATAAAAAGCAAGATGTTTGTGTGTGTGTCTGTTTATCTGCCTGTATGTCTGTATTTTTTCAGCCGTTTTATTTTAGTTTTTGCTTTGGGTTTGGCTCTAAGTAGATATAATTGTAGTTCTTAGTCTCAGCCATGATACCATTTACTCAGGGGACTTATTTAGCCTTCAAAATTCAGTTTACGACGAAAAAAACTTATTTGATATCGATACCAGGAAATCAAAATTTGACTTACATCCATTCATTTTTCTTTCAGTCTACGGTTTCGCTTTAACTGGAAACAACTATTGCTTTTTAGTCTTTCATGCCAACGTCCAAAGAGTCTGAGCTACAGGACCATGGATTAGTTTTAAAGCTTTCATTACACCCGAGCAACGCCGGGCTATACTGCTAGTAAAACGAATAAGAAAAAGAACGCATATTCCGTTGAGGACATAAGACGCAACACCTTGTACTTTGTGCCTTTGACAATACGGCTGGATCGAAAGAATGACTTAATTAAATTTAAATTAAAAACTAAAATTAAAAAGCCTTATAATATCTACAAACAATCTTCTGGTTACTTTTGTTGATACCATCTATGAAGTGACATTGTATTCAAGGGGTGGTGTAAGGGAAGTCAGTGGCGGCACGAAACGCAATACTGTCTAGGTAGTCTAGGTATGTGAATGGGACAGTAATATCATGCATCACGTCAATACCGCAAAGATCTGAAGATCGCCTTATATTTGATGAGCAGAAACTTCAATAGATTCCAAGAATGTTTTTGAGGCTCCAAATTCTCTGGGAGTAGAGAAGCACTGCATTTGACATACGAAGGATTACACAAATATTTCGTGCAATTTCACCGCGTAAAAATTTTTTTATCTTTACACCGTGTTTCCTCAATTCCTTTCGAAATACGATTTATATTAAATTTTTATGATTTAGGCACTGTTCAAAATGTTATATTTGCATGCTGTTCAGAACGTTTGATTTACACGCCGCTCAAAATTCGATTTACGCGCTCTTCAAAATTTGAGGTAAGGAAATGGATTAAAACATTTTGGGTTTTTTGTGGTGAGAGGTACAGAAAAATAAATCTAGATAAAGAATACCATGCATCCTGCCTTACAATAACAGATGAATCCGGTAGAGGGTGGTGCCTATGCATGAAAATGGTATCAGATAGTTGTATCGAATTAAGAGAATTATGGATAGTAATTAAAGGGCGTTAAAAAGTCCTCAGTCTGACCATGAACGGATTTTTATAAATTCTAATGTTTACTCCTTTTATCAGAAATGGGGTGGATCGAGAACATCTCATCACTCCTTATATAATGAGAAGCCCGCTCTCTCTCTCCATCTCTGTCTGTCTGTCTCTCTTTGTATATATATATATATATATATATATATATATATATATATATATATATATAAACTCTCACCACATTCACTTACATATCATATTACCAAAAATAAATCGTTTTCACCATTTATTTTTCATTTCAACTTATCACCAGACGAGGAGCAAACGTAGTTCCGAAACGCGAAAATTTTTGTGTAGTGATACTATGCTTTTATAAACCATTGTAACAACCATTACAATATAAAGCTCTACATTGTATCGATCACTCTTTATACAAGTAAATGCATGAACAGTGGGTTTAAAACCTACGTATTCCATAACTTTCTTACAATACGCTATATATATATATATATATATATATATATATATATATATATATATTTGGTACAAAAATGTATACATTAAAGGTAACAGGATCTAGAAAGGGGTAATAAAAATGAAAAAGTAAAAATAAAATTAGGTTGAAACTTCACCGTTAAAGATGAAGAAAGAAAGCATGAAGTATTCCCTAAAAATACAAACTACTTGTCAAATTTTAAAGTAAATTCCTATTCTGATTAGTTAAATGGAACACACACTTAAATTTTATGTCTTCCCACATCTATAAAATTATAAAGTTATTGTTTCTTGTAGTTAAATAAAAATCATTTTCACAAATAACATTTAACATTGCCTGATGACGAGATATAAATCTCGAAACATAGAAATTTCCGTGTCGCAATGTATTTTTAATCTTTAATTATATAACAAATTTAATTATATTTTTATATTACGCTCTACAATATTTACTGCATTATTAAAAAAAAAAGTAAATGCCAGAGAACACAAAATCATAAAAGCTTGGCTCCTTTTTACATATATATATATATATATATATATATATATATATATTACTCCTGCCACGCTCATGCTGAAAGAGAAACAATAGCGAGACTACATCGGCTCAGTTCATTCTCTTTACTATCAGTTATTAAACGTCTTACCACGTATATGGACTGTTGCTGAGGATACGTGAGATCTCTCTTAGGGATTTCATGTTGAAATGTTCATTCAACATTTTTGAATTTTAAAAATTTATTTTAATTTATATTGGCTCTGTAATTTTAATTACATTGAGCTCTCCTCCTGTATTATTTTTTAATATTAAAATTTTTAATATTAATTAGGATCAAGTTCTTGTCATTTACCTTCCTACTTTTCCGTTTGGGATGAAAGTAATTTAATAGAAATATATAAAAACAGAGAGAGAGAGAGAGAGAGAGAGAAAGAGAGAGAGAGAGAGACAGTCCTGTTTTGCTGTAGCACAGCTCATCAGTACGGTTAGACATCCAATTGCTACTAGCCAGGATTGAAATCCCGACCAATTTGACATCAGCGATGCTACCTCGAAGGTATGGGCGCTCGGTGGAGGGAAGCAGATTTTAGCGTTCAATATACACAATGTAAATACACGCCAGTAGCTGACAGTGTTCAAATTCATTACTGAATGAACAATGCGTAAATAGCGGTGAGTAGCTCCTGTTTTTAAAGTCAACCATTTCTCCAGAATGCTCAATCGACGGGCGAGAACGTAGTCATCCATAGACAGTCTTGTTTTCGCTCATCAGTACGGCTAGATATCCGAATATATATATATATATATATATATATATATATATATATATATATATATATATCCATGCTATTATAATAAAGACCGTAGTGTATTTATTTGTATGTGTGTGTGTGTGTGTGTGTGTGTGTGTGTGTGTGTGTGTGTGTGTGTATTTCTCTTCTGTCACGCTAAGAGTTTGTATTATCTTTTTCTTATTCCTTAATGTGAGATACTCAATATGTAGGTACATTAATATATATGTTGCCGTCATGTGCGTTGTGGTGCATTGGATATCGGCTCGGAACGAGAAATCGGGTAGCCGAGTTCGAATTCCAGCTGAATTCATTGCATTCACTTACGCGCAAATACCCTTGGGAAAGGTATTAATAGGTCTATTCCTTCCAGTTATGGGTTAAATAACAGGACAGTGTGGGTTCTATAGCCTTGGTCAGCAACCAGTCTACCGTAGAAAGCAATGGCAACCTACTGCGGGATAATCTTCTGCCCAGTCAGTCATGTCCCTTTCGAGACATGATCGCCCAAGCGTGCATCACGTATGGCACTTAACTGACTGACAGATCGATATAAATATTTTGCCGCTGTTATTTTTGACCGAACTAATTTAATTTAAAACTGAAAGAAGAAATCATGTATTCCCCAAAAATATAAACTTATATATATATATATATATATATATATATATATATATATATATATACTACAGTCATCCGCAGACAGATCTGTTTCCGCTGCATTACAGCTCATCAGTACGGCTTAGACTCCGGTCGTTTCCTAACCCAGGATTGAAACCCGACCAAATTGGTGTCACTCAGCGATTCTTCCCCTAGGACACCAGCGTCCAGTAGAAGAAGGTATGCTTTTTAGCGCATATAAACACGTCCAATAGCTAGCGTGCTCCAATTCATTATCGAATGAGCGGTGCGTAAATGCCGGAGTAGCTACTGTTTACAAAGTCTACCACTCTTCCAGAGTGCTCAATCAGGGTGTATATATATATCTGCTGTGTTGGTTAGGCATATTGGTGGTATTACTGGAGTTCCGTTGGTTAAACTTGAAACATTTTATATCTCTCAATATAAAACTAAAATGTTCAATATTATAATGTGTGTATACGTCTGTGAATGACTGTATGATAATCATTCTTGTATGTGTGTAGTCATGTTGCATGTGTGGTCGTTAATTTGTTCAACAAGATTGTTATTAAATCCTTTTATAGTTTTTTTTCCTATTATATATAAAATTATTTATCAAGCTCTACACAAGCTGTTCTTGTTTTCCCTTTTAAAGGATCGGTGATTTTGTTTCTCTAAACTCAGTGGTTGCTTTAAAAAGTACGCGGTAGTTGAAAGAAAGAAAGAAAGAAAGAAAGAAAGAAAGAAACTAAGGGATACATACATTTAACAAAGGGAGTAACAGAAAAAAGAATAAATTGATATGTACATTTAACAGAAAGAGTAACAGAACAAAAATAAAACGGTAAGAAAGAAAGAAAGAAAGAAAGAACGAAAGAAAGACGGAAAGAAAGAAAGAAAGAAAGAAAGAAAGAAAGAAACTAAGGGATACATACATTTAACAAAGGGAGTAACAGAAAAAAGAATAAATTGATATGTACATTTAACAGAAAGAGTAACAGAACAAAAATAAAACGGTAAGAAAGAAAGAAAGAAAGAAAGAAAGACGGAAAGAAAGAAAAAAGAAAGAGTTATTATTATATTAAGAAAATATAAAAAAAGGAAGAAAAGAAATGAAAAGAGTTTATGTCTTTAATAGTAAGAGTTTAAGAAAAGCAAAAAAGAAAACGAAAGAAAAGCGGTCTATGTCTTTAATTGGGAGAGGCTAAGAAAAGAAAGAAAGATTAAATGAAAGAAAAAATGAAAGAAAGTATGTAAAAGAACAGAGATCTATTCTGTTAAAGAAACAAAACGAACAGAAAAGGATCTATACCTTTATTAGGGAGAGTTTCAGGAAAGAAAGATCGAATGAAAGAAAAAAAGAAAGAAGAAAGAAAGGAATCTATTCTGTTAATAGGGAGGGTTTCAGAACAGAAAGAAAAAGAAAGAAAAGAAATCTATTCTATTAATAGAGAGAGTTTCAGAAAAGAAAAAGAAAAAGAAAATCGACAGTGTAAAAACAAATGCAAAATATATCTGTATATATAAAAAGGGGGCGAAATAAAAGAAAGTAAATGGTGAACTTGTGTGTGGTTCATTTTGTGGGAAAAATTAGAAAAATAAAAGCCAACCAGCAGATGTTAGCAGAATGGATATCATTTACTTCGCGTTGTTGGAATAAGAACGAAGCAAAGCTTGCCAAGGTTCAGCCACACCCGATGTCTCATATTGCAAGAACAAGTAAGAGACAAGGAAGGTCTGGTTCGATTCTCAGAGAAAACGACAACACAATTCTGGTCTGCGGCTCGTTATACAAATGTTGAACTGTTGTAACACAGAATTTACTTTGTCACTCTAAAATAATACATACTAGATAAATACATATAATGTGCTATACATATGTATCAGAGGCCTGGATTTACAGGGTTTCAAGGCGCTTTTTTGTTTTAACAGAGAGTTTTGGTTTTTAATAGCATAAGAAGAATAATATTTACGAAAGTTTTCTGATACTGAATTATCATTATCATAAGGCTTGGCTATTAGAATTAGTTTTCTTCAAAATTAGAATTAGTTTTTCATTATACCCCCCGTCTTCTTCAGATGTCTTTTATCATCAGTCTTAGTAACCTCGAAATTTTGAACGGAATACTTTATTCAATCGACGAGTGTATACTGTTTTCATTCCGCTTTGTATATTTAGAAGATATCTGGTTTCAGTTAATACTCTTATTTTATGTACTAATTCGCTTCAGGATTTAAATAAACATGGCCATCCACAGCTTCCCGGCTCTTTCTGCTCTAAATAATTTTAACGCTTTAGCATCCCTTTTTGTTCCTGTTCTGCAGTTTATTCACAGAAATTCTTTAAGTAGATTACTCTTGCTTTAAATATGCTCAATGAGTATTTAATTCTCTAAGCCTATCTTTCTTTTGGATGTATTTCAATAAATCCATTTTGTCACAGTCACCGAGTTTCTTATATAACGTTTTCTGAGCTCAATAAGAAGAAAAAAATAACTGTTTCAATTTTGACCGATGCTCTTTATCTTAATACATGCAGAGTTTTTTGCCTAATAATTTTCTTGGTACTTGTCAACAACGGACTGCAATGGATAGATGGCCTGCTAGGTTTGAAGAAGTTCACACCTTGTTTGTGCTGCATCTTCCGTCAAAATTTTCATCAATTCACCACTTTTAATATTTTGAGGACTTCCAGACCTTTCTTCATCCGCTTTGTAAACTTTGCAAATCTGTTGTATCACACAGGCTGTTGGGAAGAACAAAAACGAATGAACAAAACAGACACGTGTATTTTAACACATATATAAACAACCTTAATTCCTTCACTGCCAAAGTGCAGTAAGGATTACATGGATTTAAACAATGAACTTCACGTGGGTGTCAGATTGTCATAAGTGGCGCTCGTCTTCACAACCAAGGAAAGTAACTCAATTGCATTTAGAGTTATCATCATTTATAAGGGAAGGTAATCAGCTTCTCTTAAAAAAAAACATTTTAACACCATTAAGATAAACCATCGGAATCGTATATTTTCTCAGATTAAACCTGACGAGTATACACTATGAAAATCGCATTTTATATTCAACAAATATCAGTATGGAACTAACAAGAGATTTAGCTGACATCATTTAGCACTTGATTATGATTGAGACGGTCGAAAAATACTACAAGTTGTTTAATTTGAATCGAGATGTGCATCGACTTTGTGGAAAACAATAAAAAATACATTAAAATTTAACATACAAACCTAGTCTATTGAACTTAATATGACTTGTTAAATGACATCAATTAATACCTAAATATAACACACACACACACACACACACACACACATATATATATATATATATATATATATATATATATATATATAAAGCCCTGTCGAGTGAGGACATTATAATGATGCCTTCACGAAAATTAGAAGTCAGCATGACTCTGCTCAGTTAAGTGACAAACATTTCCCTATTAATCCAATATATATATATATATATATATATATATATATATATATATATATATATATATATTAAATCCAAAAAAGGAAGTGTATATAGGTAAAATCCCCAAAACCAGATCCTATTAATATTAATTTTATTAATGTTTAAAATGATCCTGGTGGATAGCATTATGTATTTACAGAGCTAAATATGTAGATTATATCAGTAAATTCCGAAATTTGAATTCCGTTGAATAGCTATTTCAGCGGAAATATTTTCGCTTCATCAGCAACGATCAAAAACAAAATTTATTAATTCAAATACGGTACAAAAATTCACAAACTGGAAGGAGCCCAAAAACAAGAAGTTAAAAATCGTGTGGTGGGCAATAAGAAAAAAAAATAATCAGGCATTTTTTCGCCTAGACATAAAAAGGGCAGAGACAAAGATTCATGACTCGATATTAGAAGACTTTTAGATTACGTCTGTATTAAAGAATGAAAAAAAAAAATTAAACGTATCACAGGAATAAGAAGTGGTCGGGAAAAAGGATAAAGAAAAAACAAATGGGGTCGATGGGGGAAGTTAACGAAGAAATAAGACATTAAAAATATTCAGTAGCCGACTTGACAGGGATTTAGATGGGGAAGGAAAGGAAAAAATATACATATTTAAAAACAAAAGGAAACAGGAGGAAAGAATAGAGACATGTCTATATGTCTTTCCTCCTGTTTCTTTTTCTTTATATATATATATATATATGAATAAAAACAAAAGAAAAACTTTTCTTTACGAACACGTTTCATTTCCACACAGCCGTTATCACGGAAAATGTAACAATTTTATTTTACATCTGTCAAGGAACAAAACGTGTTGGTAAAGTAGTTTTCCTTTTGCCTTTATTCGTATTGTCTTTTTACAGATATATTCTATTTATATCTGAATTTGTATACACATGCACACACACACATATTTATGTGTATATGACAGAATATGATATATAAATTTCTATATACATATAAATAATCTATCTATCTATCTATCTATCTATCTATCTATCTATCTACACGCCCCCCACTCACCCCCCCACATATATATATATATAACTAAAAAACACAATAATATTGGTGTAACTAACAGACACCTTGCCAGGAGATCTAATACCTTAAACAAGAAAAAACCCGTGCAGAGAAAGAAAAACTAATACTAAAAGGGAAACATCTACCTAAGCAGTAAAAAGCTCAACGACTAGTCTATCTCGACAGTTAATTTTTACCAGTTACCCTTGAGCCCTTGTTGCCTTCCACTCCTAACTTAGCTAGTACTACTATTCACTAGCGACTGTATTTCCTGGTTCCAAAAAATTAAATGCAAAAGTAAATACAAATTCATCAAATATGATATAAACAAAAAACTTTTACCCATCAATATCTGAGAAAGGTTTACTGGAAGCATTTAATTTTGCTAAAATGTACATAAAAATACCATCAGAGCATATTGACATAATATTACATTGCCGAAAATATATACTTTTCCTCAAAGGTATAGCACGCATCAAGAAAGCCAACAACGGAGCATTCGATGTACCACAAGGATCGTATGATGGAGCAGAAATCTTAGAATTGATGGGAATATACATTTTAAACAAAATACACAAAATAATCCGGATTGACAACCACGGATTACATAGAGATGACGGATTAATAATAGCACCAGACAACAAAAGAATGAATGATAAAATAAGGAAACAGCTTTTTAAATTATTCAAAGAACCAGATAAAGTGGTACAATATTTAGATATAGAACTTAATTTACAAACTGGAAATGTTTCGTCATACATGAAAACAAGCACTAAGTTATCATACATAAATACAAAGTTCAATCATCCAAATAATATAATTAAACACATTTACAAAGGCATAGAACACAGACTATCTAATAATTCGTCAAACAAATCAATATTTAATAAAAAGAAAAATATATATGAGGATGCACTAATAAATTCTGTCCATAAAAAATTTTACAAGATAATTCTTAACCAAACAGACAAATCAAAAACAACAACAGAAACCGAAACATTATCTGGTTCAACCCACCATTTAATTTAGAAGTAAAGACCAAAATAGGACAAATATTTTTAAAACTAATAGATAAGCACTTTCCAAAAGAATCAGAATTAAACAAAATTTTCAACAGAAACATAATCAAATTAAACTATAGTTGCACTGATAATTTAGATAGTTTCATAAAAAACAAAACGCCAGACACTTAAATAGCATCGCACAAAACAAAACCACCAACAAAGAATGCAGCTGCAGGGATAAAAATAAATGTCCACTTCAAGGTCTCTTCAACACAAAAGAAATAATTTATAAGGCAGATGTACATGACCCAGATGGACAAAACAAAATATATTTGGGCTCAACCAATGACACCTTTAAGACCAGTTGGTTCAACCACAGATCTACATTTAAAGTAGAAAAATTAAAAAAAAAACAATATAAAATTGGCTAACCATGTCTGGAAATTGAAATCAAAACATGAAACAGATCCACACATAACGTGGAGAATTGTAAAAAGCCGTTCTAAACATCGTAATTTGGCTTTAATTTCAGTTGAAAATAAAGACAAAAATTCTCCAACATTTGGATAATTTTTTATTAATTTGGTTCTAAGCTTTCGGCTCACATAAGCCATCTTCAGATATTGGAGGCCATGTACATTAAATCCAAACAACCCACACTTAATGAAATCACTTTTAAATCTGGCCATAACACATTACATTGCATTTGAATGCATGGTTCTGTTGTCGTTTCGCGCTATCACGCGGTGTAACGTCATAGAACCGCATTGCAAATTTGCGATTTGCGTTTGTTATTTTTGGTAACTGTTGCCGTTGCCTAGCGGAGTTTTATGTCAACACAAAATAAAATCGTCGGTGATGGTGGATGTTATTGTGTTACCGTCTTAATAACCTCTCTGAAGATGGCTCATGTGAGCCGAAAGCTTAGAATTAAATTCATAAAAAATTATCCAAATATTGGAGAATTTTTGTCTTTATTTTCAACTGAAATTAAAGCCAAAATACGGCGTTTAGAACGGCTCATGATTAAACGTAATAGACATTTATTGTCTCTTATATTTAACAGTATATATTTAGAGAGTTGTTTGCTGCCCCGATACACTATATATATATATATATATATATATATATATATATATATATAATAACCATAAAGAAGACAATCGAAAAAAAAAAAAAGGAAAAATAGTTTAACAGGTTTTCATTTCTCTTTTGTCAGAGAACTATCGAGAACTAAAAACATATACAGAACTGTCATTTGGGTTTATTCATTTTTATTCACATTGCGCATTTGATAGAATTAATACGGGAGATGAATTTCTATTGGTAACATTTACTATATTTATAGGGGAAGAGTGCTTAGTCTCAGAGACAGAGCGTGTATAACTATTGCGTAGCCATAGGAATCAAAACATCATTAGAACTGTCAGTTTCACACCTCAAGGTGATCTTTGTCTGAACTGACAGTCATCATGAAGTGTTGAGTCTAGTGTTTACACACACACACACACACACACACACACACACACACACACACACACACACACACACACCCTTTCTCTCTCACTATCTATCTATCTATCTATCTATCTTATAAATTGTTACAAAATGTGTATATATCATTAACTACATGTTTTATTTTGTTACGGGTCCATTTAATAGGCATAGATAGGTTTGCTTATCGCCTGGTTCATGTACCTCCTCGTTTTATTTAACACAAGTGGATATTCATCACTTGCTTCCTGCTAAGATTAGATTTCCGGTTCCTTCAACTCAATATTTCTGATATCTTCGCCTGAAATCTGAAATTTTGCTCAGTAATTAATACCATAGGATGTTGGTTGTGATGCAGTGGATATCGACTCGGAACGAGAAATCGGGTAGCCGAGTTCGAATTCCAGTTGAATTCGTTGCATTCACTTACGCGCAAATACCCTTGGAATGGGTATTATTCCCTTTATTCCTTCCAGCTATGGGTTAAATAACAGGGCAGATTGGGTTCTATTGCTTCGGTATGGCATTTAACTGAATTAAAAATATTTTTCTCTCCCAATAAGAGATTCTCAATCGTCCGTTTCACACTCCTTCCCAGTCTTTTGGACAGGTGTAGAGGTTTAAATCTTACTTCCCGTTTAGGATTGGGTCTCTGGTTCCTTCTAACGTCTACTTCACTTCTGTACTCTTAACTTCACGCTTGAACTTTGAAATTGTATCCGATAATTAAATCTTGTCATGTTCAAATCTTTCTTGTTGGGCTTTCTTTTTCTTATGCTAATACAACTCCACACAATAATCCCCTACATTGAGAGGCCCTTGGAAACATTGGGAAAAAAATTCAAATGGATATTTGTAAAAGTTTTATACAATCTATTTATGTTATTAGTTAAATGCTAACATTAATTCATGTAATGACAAAACAAACGTTGGTAAATACGGGAAAAGCAATAAAAAATATTTTGAGGGCTGTTTACCTTTGACCCCTTATTTGAGGCCTTCTTTGGCCGAATGAAACAACCGACCTTTCTTCTTGTCAAGTTTTATTAAATAGCCTCTTTTTAATTTCATAGCAATGCGTTACTTCTGGGATGGACCAGCAAGTATTTATAAACAATATCGCTAATTAAATAATCAAACTCATTGGCTACAAAGGTTTAATTTTCAGATTTTCATATATGTACTTCATATAGAAATTTGCAGACTCACGCATTTCCCCCTTTTCGTCTTTTTTTCTGTCTTGAAATATTTTTTTTCTCTTGAACTAAGTTTCAATTTATGGTTGCAAGTGCCTCTCAGTTGTTGCAGGATTTTACAAGTAAACATTTTCTTTTGAAATAAAAATGACAAAACAAGTTGAACAAATGTCAAATTTATGTTTAATTCTAAAAAGAAATTTAAAAATACCGCAAATTCTAAATAGATTTCCAGTCTTAGACACGAGTGCGCATTATACACGAATAACTGCAGTATTTAAAGTATTGTCTTCATCTTTTTCGGCCGTTGTACGTTCCGGCCTTCTTCAAATGCTAGACATTTCGAACCGAACTCTTTATTACAATCACTGGGGTATATCGTTCTCATCCCTTGCGTAGTAGTTCCTTCTTTTAGAAGTCATGAGTTATCTCCCTCTAACCCTGTAAGTTACTTGTTCACCACTGCTGTAGCCTGGTATTGAACTCACAACTTTTGGGGTCAAATTACAGTAACTAACCAACATCTGTATTTACTGGGCCATGTGTCCTTAAGGTGATTGTAATAAAGGGTTTGGTTCGAATTTCCTAGCACATGAAGAAAGCCGGTGTGTACAACGACCGAAACGTCGTACAAGTGGCAACAAAGATGAGGACAATAGTCCGAATAATGGTAATATTGTAAATACTACCTCATCTCAAAAATAAAGACAAATACGAATAACTGCGTTAAATGAAAATAATAATAACACATGAGAGAAAAGTTTAATAAAATATATAATAATTCAAAGAATTTTATTTCCAAGATGATAAAGTTCTTTCTATTCGCAATCGAGCCAATAGTTGTTTACGACCTTCAAAACTTCCTTATCTAACATTTTCGATTCTATATCATATCTATAAAAGCTCAATCTGGAAACGAACAAATCTTAATTTAAAATCAGGCAAAGCGGAGTATGTTGAACAAATTATTTATATCTATATCTGTCTATATAATACAGAAGAAAATAGACAATCAGGTGTGGATGACCACATATGGAGGGAAAATGGAAATTATATATATATATATATATATATATATATATATATATATATATATATCTGTCAGATGAGGTTTAAATAATACACAGAGAACATCACGGGAAAATACGTAAATTTAAGAAATCAGCACATATGATAGGCTACAAAAATCCCCTAAGACGGCCAAGCATAGACATGAATTCAATACCATTACTAGAGAGTTCTAGAGAAAAACAGTAACAACAAATTGTAATATGAACTCTGGTAAAAAAATTAATACTAAAATATTAAGTTTATAAGTTCTAAAATGATTTGACTTGACCCAAAGAGTTGTGAGTTCAAAACCTGGCCACAGCAGAAGTAAACAAAAAGTTGAAAAATAACTGAGATATCTGGAAGATATTGAAGAAATAGAGCAATCTTCTCTGGTGGACTAAGTTCCAATCACCTGAAGAAGGCCGAAATGTTGTGAATATAACAAGAAAAATGAGAACAACAGTCCAAAGTAAATAATGTGAATAGGAAATACAGAGTTGGGGATATCCGCGTCTGGCAGCTCAACACCAGTCACTTTCTCACTGACGTTATGTGATTTCTCTCTGTCTCTTCTACAAATACTTTCACGGCTTTTGATCTGACGAGCTGAGCTCCCTGATTTTTTTTTTTTTTTTTTTTTAATCATTTCACCCCGAGCAAGGCAGAAACGCCACTGATGTGCAGGGGGTTACATAAATGTAAAAAGATTAATTAGAAAAGAGTGAGGAGTACAAGCTAGTTAGAAAGGAACAATAGAAAGCTGAGAAAGCAGGTGCAATGACAGGTACATGGGCGGAGAGAAAGGGAAGGTTATACAGGGGAGGGGAGAGAGCTAGAGGCCAGTGGTTAGTAGGTGAGTATTAACTTTGCTTTTAAATTTCTGGAGGTCGTAGCCGTCAGGAAAGCAAGAATACGGGAGTGAGTTCCACAGGCGGGAAGTGCGAGAGAGGAAGCTGCAGGAGTAGAATTGCCGTCTGCGTTTGGCTAACCTAACTGTGAATGGGTGGGACCCAGTTGCCAGTCTGGTTGCACGGGTAAACACCTGTTGAGGGGGCATCAGTGACTTAAGCTCATCCGAGCAGGAGCCCCCTGTATGAATTTACTCGAGTTACTAGACTGGCAACTAGTTCCCACCGTTTTACAGTGAAAACTGTAAAATGTAACCATAGCTTTCAACTTCTTTTCTCGAACTTTCCGCCTGTGGAGCTCCCTTCTGTATACTTGCTTCCCTGATAGCTACAATCATCAAGAGTTTAAATGCAACGTCAATTTCCATCTCTTATTTCCTTGACTCTCATGAACTTTTTAAAGAATTTTGGGTGAGCAAATGTTTCTTCATCGGAGGATTAAACATAAGGTTTCGATATTTTAAGGAGGAGAGTGAAATTCTAAGATACACTAGTAGAAGAAAGCGACAAGACAAATCGTGATTCTAAACTGTTTGGTACCCGTGCACCGACACAGAAATTGTGCTTTTGTTTTGTTAAAATTAAAAAGAAACTCATATCGCTATCTTTATGTCAAAACACCACGCAGCCAAAGACAATTGCGTACGTTTGTGTTGGAAAGAAGCTGATACAAATATACTATGTTTTTAATTAAATTATTCACGTAAACAAGTCGTAAGTAAGTATATGTATTCTAGTTTGTGTAAATGTATATAAGATTTTACGAATATATATATATTGCTGAAAATGTCTCTGTATATAAGAATTTCTATATATCAAACATCTCTTTCTATATCAAACTCACCTTGTTGAAAAATTAGAGTGGCGTGCTGAACCTTTTTTTAAAATAGAAGTACGCTCACACAAATTCTAGCCGCGTTCAGCACGCAAAGGCTCGGATTAAACACTCCTAATAGTATTCAAAACTGCACAAAAATACATTTCAAACATCTTATCCTTTAACCACCATAGCCAATTTCTTCTACCCCTTCATCAGTATAGATCATTTCAATCTCCCTGAAAGCAATACACTGCGCCTCCTCGGCCTAACACTCTCAGTCGATTTCAGGTGGAACGACTACATTGAATCACTAGCTAATTCTATTGCTAAGAAGGTAGGATCACTGTGTCGGTCCAGTAAGTTTTTCTCATCTGAATCTATCTTGCACATTCTAAGGAGAATCTGCAATGTAATTGATGCCGACCTGGCAGCTCAACTCCAGTCACTTTCTCACTGACGTTATGTGATTTCTCTCTGTCTCTTCTACAAATACTTTCGCAGCTTTTGATCCGACGAGCTGAACACCCTAATGCCCCCTGTATGAATTTACTCGAGCTACTAGACTGGCAACTAGATCCCACCGTTTTACTGTGAAAACTGGAAAATGTAACCATAGCTTCTACTCTTTCAACTTCTTTTCTCGAACTTTCCGCCTGTGGAGCTCCCTTCTGTATACTTGCTTCCCTGACAGCTACAATCATCAAGAGTTTAAATGCAACGTCAATTGCCATCTCTTATTTCCTTGACTCTCATCCTTTCCCCAGCACTCCCTGTATCTTGTTCTTCTCCCTTACTCTCACGCACCTCTCTTCACACCAGTGTTCTCATCCTTCTCTTACACATTCTCTGACACATCTTCTGACCTGTTCTTCTTTCTCTTCACTCTCCTATTATGTAACCCCTTGCACACCAGTGGCAATAATTTCTTGCTTGGGGCGAACCAATTATAAAAAAAGTCAAAATATGTAACGAAACTAACAACACATCTGAAAAAACATCTGAAAAAAGCTTTCATAATTTAACATGCAGATGTTCACGATAAAACTTTCTTTTATTAAATTTGGAGAATTATCATGTGCTTTGGAGAAATCCAGGGCAAAAGCTCCAGCTTCACCGTTCTTACCAAGAGCCTGGTATATGCACTCAGTGATGGTCGTTAGCATGTCAGCTGTAGTCCTGGTGAAGCGGTAGCCATACTGTCTGTTGGAGAACAGGTAGTGGGCTATGAAATGTTGAACCACTTCAGCATTGATGATGGCCTCTAACACCTTGCCAAAAATCGGTAGGAGACTGATAGGGCGATAATTGGAGGGGTCTGAGGATTTTCCCAAGTTCTTAAAAACATGAACCACAGATAAGGACTTTCAGCAGGCAGGGAAGCAAGTAGAAGAGACACAGTAGTTGTAGAGTTTGGAGAGGACAGAGGAAAGTTCAGGGGCACATTTCCGATGACTGGGATTCCGTCACCCCCGCTCGCCATATGGTGGTCAAGTTTTGAAATTATTTTGCAGACAAGCGAAGAGGTAATGTGAACCTCGCCCAGTTGAGCCTCAGTTCTATGTGGGAAGCAGGGTGCAGATATTCCAGATGAATTAAATGAGGAGTTGGAGGAGAATCTGCAAGCAAAGCACTCAGCCTTGTCCGCTATAGCTGTGAATACCTCATATTTATTTATTAAAGGAGGAATGGGAGGTTAGCTGCTGTTAAGCACATTTTACCTAAATAACCATTAAAAGGTTCTACTTTGAGCAAAATTTAAAGAACTAAAAAAAAAAGCTAAAGGATTATTATCTCAGTTATTTGATTAATTTAAGAAAAAAATTTTTTTTAATTATTTTTTAGAAATCATCTTCAAACGTAAGGTAAGCTAAAGTTATTAAAATTCAAAAGCTTTTTGATAATAGCTGAAAATGTTATTGTTTTTAAATTACTAGATGGTTAAAAACCAAAACGAAAACATTCACTTAGGTTACATCAATTTATGTCAATTTTGATAAACCATACCTTGTCAGGATGTCTGGCTGTCATCAATTACTTAACACGTCAGAAAAATATGCACTCCGTGATTAAGAAATAATTGTATACAACACTTCATGATGCCATTTCATATCTAATTTCCTATAAGACAGTAAATACCAGACAATCACCCGACAAATGAAAATGAGATTTAAAACGACAGAGATATTATTCAACCGACTAATACTGCGAATACCCCGGACAGAACATGTTAAAAAAATTTTTAAGGAAAATAAGAACCACAGGGAATTTGTGGAGAGCCATCTTCGCTCAGCTCTTGAAGAGACATGGCACATAAAAGAAGCATATGCATGTGTAGGTGAGTTTGACGAGGTGCAAATATTTGAAAATCATTTAAAACTTTAATCTTCACCAAGATGAAAACGGTTTTTTTTTTTTTTTAATCATATGACCCCGAGCAAGGCAGTAATGCCACTGATGTGCCGGGGGCTACGTAAGAGTGAACAATTAGAAGAGAGAAAGCCGGAAACCACATCCTAAACAGGGAACAAGGGATGAGCCTCTTAACCTGTTCAATAGACGTGGATGGAGTGTGAACCGGGCGATAGATAGATCTATCTACTCCAATTATATATATATAAACTTATTTATAAATGGAACTTTGTCTGTGTCTGTCCGTTACCTATAGACTCCAAAACGGCTGAACCGATTTTCTTGAAAATTTACACAGTTGTACTATAAGCGTCTGTGAGTGTTCTTAGCTAGGTTTTGTGTCGAGGTACCCCCGATAACTATCGAAAATCGATAATAAAAAAAATCGGGTTATAGAAGGAGTGGTTCGATTTTAATCAAATTTGATACACTCATAGACAAAGATATAAGAAATGATATTCAGAAGTTTCAAGGTTGCAGTTGTTACAATAGTGCAGAAAATCGATAATATATATATATATATATATATATATATATATATATATATATATATATAAAAGGCAAGATGTTTGTGTGTGTGTCTGTTTATCTGCCTGTATGTCTGTATTTTTTTCAGCCATTTTATTTTAGTTTTTGCTTCGGGTTTGGCTCTAAGTAGGTATAATTGTAGTTCTTAGTCTCAGCCATGATACCATTTACTCAGAGGACTTATTTAGCCTTCAAAATTCAGTTTACAATGAAAAAAAAATTATTTGATATCAATACCAGGAAATCAAAATTTGACTTATATCCATTCATTTTTCTTTCAGTCAATGGTTTCGCTTTAACTGGAAACAACTATTGCTTTTTAGTCTTTTGTGCCAACGTCCAAAGAGTCTGAGCTCCAGGACCAGGGATTAGTTTTAAGGCTTTCATTACACCCGACCAACACCGGGCTATACTGCTAGTATATATATATATATATATATATATATATATATATATATATATATATACACACACACCTTTACTTAACTATAACTATTTTGAAATTCCTCTTGCAAAAATCTGTTACAATTTTATTGTTTTTTATTATTTTACTTATAATTTATCAATTATTGACACAAACATGAAACTGAATTACATGTTGTTATGCTTGTCTAGAAAGAAATTAATAAAACATGAATATCTAAAAATACTATAGATAGCATCAACAACATAATGTTGTACGATCTTCATTTTATAAATTAAAAAATGCATTCGTGTTTTAAATTAGATGCATTTTAATACAAGAGAACCAAAATTAAATATATCATTTTAACTTCTTTAGTTCACTTATGTTTAATCTTTGATGGAAATTAAGCGATATAGTAAAATATTTTTCATTGAGAAAAAGCGTAAATAATAGGGTAAGCAAAAACAAACACAATTCGCTATGATCTTTAAACCCCATTGAGTTTTTTTTTTAATTTGTGTTTTATTCATATATATACGAAGACTTTCTATAAAGTACAAAGATATTTAATATTAGTTAAAAAATAATCGGAAAATCACTATTTCGTCTCTCCAAAGTACTCCCCATGAGACCTCATACGCTTATCAAAGCCTTCCTTTCTATTAAAAAACAAAAACAAAAAACAAAAAAAAGAGAAGAAAAACAGTTAGCGAAGTCCGCTTCAGGGATCGTTATCAGCTACCTCGTCACATTTTCAAGGACCTTTCAACACCAGTTTTAACTTTGAGAAAAGCCAAAAGTCGCGGGAAGCCAAATCTGGACTTTAAGTGGCATTGGGTGGGGTGAAAGTCTTTGGTGATGCGATGTTTTTCTAACAAAAAAAAGTACATACACCAGATTTTAAGACTCTACTTATTTGGTTATTGTGAATACAACGACCGGACAGTACACATGCGACGCCACAGATGCCATGTCAGAAACGAATGGGATATCACTCCACAATGTCCCAAAAGATGGAGTGAGAGAAAAAAGATCGTATCAGGAAATAATACAGATGTTTAAATATAGAAGTAAATCTACGTTTGGGATACGTAAATCGATAGAAGAGAACCTATATTTTATTTCCTTTATTTAGCAGTTCTGGGTATAACGATAAACTACATCCAGCAGCAAGACCTCAGATCGAGAGATTAGTCGTTTTGTGGTGCGTGGAAGCATTCTTAAATGCAGTTGTTCCCAGGCCAACTCTGGTTAGGGTTCCAGCTATAGGAAAATAGTAAACTCACGAAAAAAAAATTAAAAAACTAAGAATGCATAAAAATGCATATTCATAGTGAAATTACCAGAAACACATATTTATAGAAAAACTAGTAGTATAGCCCGGGGTTGCTCGGGTGTAATGAAAGCTTTAAAACTAATCCGTGGTTCTAGTGCGCAGACTCTTTGGACGTTGGCACAAAAGACTAAAAAGCAATAGTTGTTTCTAGTTAAAGCAAAACTGTAAACTGAAAGAAAAATGAATGGATGTAAGTCAAATTTTGATTTCCTGGTATCGATATCAAATAAGTTTTTTTTGTCGTAAACTGAATTTTGAAGGCTAAGTAAGTCTTCTGGGTAAATGGTATCATGGTTGAGACTAAGAACTACAATTATACCTCCTTAGAGACAAACCCGAAGCAAAAACTAAAATAAAAGGGCTGAAAAAATACAGACATAGAGGCAGATAAAAAGACACACACACAAACATCTTGCCTTATATATGTATATATATATTATCGATTTTCTGCACTATTGTAAGAACTGCAACCTTGAAACTTTTGAATATCGTTTCTTATGTTTTTTTCTATGAGTGCATTAAATTTGATTAAAATCGGACCACTCCTTCTATAACCCGATTTTTTTTATTATGGATTTTCGATATTTATCGGGGGTACCTCGACACAAAACCTAGCTAAGAACACTCGCAGACGATTATAGTACAACTGTGTAAATTTTAAAGAAAATCGGTTCAGCCGTTTCGGAGTCTATAAGTAACGGACACACACACACATACACACACAAACACACACACACACACACACACACACACACACACACACACAGTTCCATTTATAAATAAGTTTAGATTAGATTACCAACAATGCATATTTATAGTAAAATTACGAAGAAGACCTAGGAAAATGAACAAAAATACCTATTTATAATAAAATTACCAGTAATATTGACAGTACAACTTCCAATATATTTTGAAAATGATTAGATTTTGGCATTAAATAACACTTAGAAGTTGATATGACATAAACAAAATCAATCAACGGACTTTATTTACAAATCAAATTTTTTGACCTTTTATATGTCAATTTCTTTAAGGACGTGGGAAATTATGGCTCTCTACAATCTTCTGTTTCTTGTTGCTCTATATCATTTTCAACCTTTACCATCCTTTTGCAATTCATTTACACGAACATGCGAAAAAGGTTAATCGATGTTTCTACCGCTTCTTTCACTTTTAGTAAATGCTCCTTTTCATTTTTGTTTCTAATATTTTACTCTCCCCCTCTATTATAAAAAGACCATTGTTATTTATTTGTAAATGGACTCGTGCAGTCAAAAATCGCGACAAAATATTTATATCGATACGCCGTCTAAAATGAAGGCAACATATATATTGATGGACCTCCTATTTAGTATCTTAAATTACGACATAAAAAAGAATAATTCAAACCCCTGAGCGAGATAGGAGAAAATATATATATATATATATATATATATATATATATATATATATATATATATATAATCTTCACGACTTGATGATAAAAAAATAAACAATAAAGCACTGTTAACGAGCGAACACGCAACAAGAGCTTTCATAACTGATAGTAAAGTTTAATAACTGGTATTTAAGAGAATGAACTGAGCCAACGCTGCCTCGCTATTGTCTCTCACTATATATATATATATATATCAGAGGTAGAAGCGCCTACTGATGTCATTTCGGTCGGGTTTCAATCCTGGCTAGAGGCAATCAGATGTCTAACCGTACTGATGAGCTGTAATACAACGAAGCAGGACTGTCTGCAGATGACTATATATATACTAATATGCGTTTCAAATTATTAAAGAGGTAACTTTTTTCTATTTTGTTCAAAAACCACCAGTAACCAAATGTTCACCGTATAATTGTAGTAGCTATGTGCAGGCTGTATAAAAACTTTATTTTTCTGCGCAGAAGGAATCATGGTGGCCATCTGCAATATTAACACGACATAGAAGTGTTCTCCATTATAGGCGAGTGTCATTATAATCGTGTGATTATGGGTCGCAAATGTGAATTGGCCCTTGTTAGAAAGATATAATAACATCTGAAGTTTTCAAAGGCATATCTACATTAGAATATCCAAAATAATTGAAGGATATCATCAAATTGTAAAAGGATTTAAAGCAGCTTCTATGAATGTACGTAAGAGGCCGAATGTTTGTTTTTTCCGATGTTTTTTGTCACGAATGAAACGTGAAGCTGTAAATAACCCAGGCTTAACCAGTGGAGCACTTTTCAGAAGTATTGAAATCGCAACATGTCCAGAAGTATTCGCTATCATCTTCTGAAAAAGGTCGGGTCATCAGTGATACCAGTGACAAAGCCTCCATTGAAAAAGTGCACATACAAATACGTTTGAAATTAGCAAAAGAGAATATGAATGTTGATTTCTCGAAAGTTCTGTTCAATTATGAAAGTCGTGCAACACTTGGTGGTTCTGATAGTTGGAGCAAAGTTTGGGTCGTAAATGGACGAGACCGTCCTCAACGCTTGACACGCCAACAAGGAGGAGAAAGTATGATGATTTGGGTTGGTATTATTATAAGCATCATGTTTGGTCCGCACAAAAATGACAAATTATAAGCATTATGTTTGATGGCACAAAAATGACCACAGATGTGTACATAGACTTCCTCATCTTGAATCTTGGCTTAAAAAAGCAAAGAATCACCTTCAGAAGAACCATACTGTTTATGCGAGATAATACTTTTTCGCATTCAGCATATAAAACTACGGAGTACCTGAAATTAGGCTTCTGTGAACCTTGGAAGATGAATTGGCTGGTTAATTTTCCAGACTTAAACCCTTTTGAAAAATTGTGGGCTATTCTGAAGAGACTTTTTTTATGAGAATGGGCGCCAATTCAAAAGCAAGGATGATTTATGGCAGAAAATAGTCAACGGATCACGTGAAATTACATCAAAAGCAATTCAGAAATTGACGTTAGATGGACCAGCGCCTTTTCTAAGTCATTTAAAAAAAAGATCAGATATCTCATATTAACCAAATCCACTATCCATTTTTTTTTTAAACTCTGTTGACTTTTTTATTTCGATTTAATTTCATCTTAGTTACTGTATATATCCATAAAAATCTGTAAACGAAGCAATTAAACTGTTACTTTTTTGACAAGGGTTTTTATTACATCTCTAATAATTTGACACATTAATAATTTAAGTAAATAAGCTAAATGACCGTAACTTTTTCCTTTTTTTAGAAACTTAAATTAAACTTAAAAACGGCCATCGAATTAGATTTTTATAGTGGTGCGGAAGGAATTAAAATATTTATGTGTGAAGACCCATACAAAAAATTATGGAGAAGTGTATCCATAGAAAATTAGAGATGTCAAGAATTTAAACAGGAATGGAATAAGACAGTAACTGATTTATTAAAAGCGAAGAGTTTTCTTTTTTTTTTAATCGTATCACCTCGAGCAAGGCGGTAACGCCACTGATGTGCAGGGGGCTACGTAATTGTGAAAAGATTGGAAAAGAGAAAGCCGGAAACCACATCCTAAACAGGGAACAAGTTCAATAGACGTGGGTGGAGTGTGAACAGGGCGATAGATAGATCTATCTACTCCAATTGAAAAAAAAAAAAAAACAAAGTGAGAAGATTGGAAAAGAGAAAGCCGGAAACCACATCCTAAACAAGGAACAAGGGATGAACCTCTTAACCTGTTCAATAGACGTGGGTGGAGTGTGAACCGGGCGAGTTGAAAAAAATAAAAAATAAGAATAATAAAATTTTTTTAAAATATTCTCGAAGGGTTTTGTTGATATGAAAAAACAAAATAGATAAGATAAAAAAGAGATTTTAGAAACAAAAGTACTAGATAAAAGATGACTAACGGTGAAGAATATATATAACAAAGCACCAGTTAAATTAGTTTTTAGAATATATATAATATAAGGGATAGGTTTTATAGATAAGAGCCAACAGTAAGCATTTTAAAATAATTTTAGATATATTTAAGTGTATGAATAATCTTATGATGGCAGTAAACAGTGATTTCATTACGTTGTTTAATTAGTTCTTGGGAATTTAATTATATATATTTTTTCTTGCAAGCAAAGAAAACATATTTCATGTAACGATTTACATGTTCTAACTTTTGTTAATATTTTTTAATTTAACTGTAGGAATTTTATTTGCATCTTTCAATTGCCAGTAGTATTTGGAGAGAGAAGTTGAGTTACCATAGATTATAGCTTGATTAATACTAGGTTTACTATTGGTATTGTTGTTGCTATAGTTAATAATATTATTATTATATATATGACACGTATGGCACTTAACTGATTGACTGAGAAAAATTTTCCGCCCAGTCAGTCATGGATAGAAAGAGACAGGATTTCCCCAGCGTGTATCACGTATGACACTTAACTCATAATTTGAAAGCTTCATAATCCATTTGAGTATTTAAATTTATATGAATCATAAACGTTTTTCATGCTTTGATTTGTTGTGCCATTACTTGTGCATGCTCTGTCTTCTGAATAATCCATTAATTTAGATTGCTGCCGAAGAAATAGCTACTGTATTCTCTTTATTTAATCTAAGCATGGTTAAACCATTTGAATGGCTTACGGTCATACCATGTTGAAACACCGGTTCGTGTCACTTCTGACCTTTGCAGCTGTTGACACGTATACGACGATGAATCATCCCCAGTCCCTTCGTATTCAATTAGTAAGTTCCACTCGGACAGCCTCTTCCCAAGAACAGTTGCTTCATGGAACAACTCCTGGGTAAAAGCTTTCCCGATCACTACATCCTTAACCTGTTGAAGTCTATAGGTAACCGTTATCTTTTCTACATAGCTCCATAAACTAAATTTATTGCCTTCTCTTATGCTAAAATAACACCATACAAAAACCCTCTGCTATGATTGGCTCATGGATTTGTATCGGGAGAACATTAATATGAAATATATATAGAAAAATGATAAACGTAGTTAAGCAACGTCGAGCTTGGTCGATGTATAGATGAGTGACCGATTGGGAATACCAGGTGCTGTAAACATGGATGTGCCGATGGTATAATAGATAACAACTATGAATGAAAACTCGGAGAGTCGAGTTTGAATTTCAGTCGGAATCGTTGCATTTACTCACATGAAAAATAACCCTGTTCGATCATTAATCGAAAAAAGACATGATCGTTCAAACGTATCCCAACCACCTTTAGCAACACGTTTTGATCCAGCGCGCTAGGATAATGGCCAACGTCGAACAAAAGGAACCTCTGAGGAGAAAAAGATGAAAAAGAAGAGGATGAAGAAGAAGGAAACGAGGAAGAAGATAAAGAAGAAGACTATGCAGAAGATGAAAAAGAAGGAGATGGAAAAGAAAACAATGAAGAAGAAGGAAATTAAAAAGACGATGAAGAAGAAGGAAATGAAGAAAAACTTGAAGAAGAAGAAAATGAAGAAGAAGATGAAGAAGAGGAAGAAGATGAAGAGGAAGGAAATGAAGTAGAAGAAGAAAAAGAAGACGAGGAAGAAGGAAAAAGTAAAGAAGATGATGAAGAAGGAAGAAATGAAAAAAGCTTAAGAAGGCGATAAAAAAGAGTGAAATAAAGAAGAAGAAGATGAAAAAGAAGACGATGAAGAAGAAAGAAATGAAGAAGAAGAAATGAAGAAAATAAAGAAGAAGAAGAAGGAAATGAAGAAGACGATGAAGAAGTAGGAAATGAAGAAGAAGGAAACGAAGAAGATGGAGAAGAAAACGATGACGAAAGAGGAAATAAAACAAGAATAAAATGAAGAAGTAGGAAATTAAGAAGAAGTGGATGAAACCGTTCGATAGATAAAATCCTGTCTACTAAAAAAAGTTAGCATATATTTTTCATGGTAAATGAATATATTCTAACAAAGATTTAATAAAATTCAATAATCTCTTGATTTAATTATTAAAATTTATTTAATCCTACTTATTAAGTGCTGGCTGAACTAACTTAATAATCTTCTCTGTGTGTGAAGGGTGCAATTAAAATTAAATCTATAATATATATGCTTATCCCTCTTTCTCTCTCTCCCTTATTCTTTTTTCTCTCTGTCCCCTTTCTCTTGATATATATATATATATATATATATATATATATATATATATATATATATATATGTCCTGTATTCACTCGGATATATATATATATATATATCCGAGTGAATACAGGACGAAGAAAGAATTTTTACAACGTCCAAAACATTAATTTAAAACAGTGCTCGATATATAATATATAGAGCTGTGAATATTCTGTGAATATTCTAACGGTCAATACACGAGACTTGTTCCCTTATCACTAACCCCCACCAACATCCCACACACAATTGACCAAATATAAGAAAAGAGGCTTTCCATTCTTATCCATATCGCCTGATGAGACATTGAAGTTTCAATGTCGAAACAAATGTACGATTTGTAGTAGATATATATATATATATATATATATAGATAGATAGATAGATAGATAAAATTATGTACATGCTCTAAAATATAATTTATAATATATATATATTTAAAAGATATTTGAATAGAATTTATTGTAAAACATTCTTATACACATAAAACAATAAATAGGTAAATAATGAATGCACACATGGCGGCTATATATATATATATATATATATATATATATATATATATATATATATATATATATATATCCGCCACTTCTACTTTTTTCTTGCATTTCCCACTTGTGGAACTCCGCTTCGTTTACTTGCTTCCCTTATAGCTACAAACTCCAGAAATTTAAATGCAACGTCAATTGCCATCTTCTATCTCCTTGAATCCCGTTCATCTTGTATCCTATTTTCAATACCCCCTTTATCAAGTCTTTCCTCTCGCCGTACCCCACTGCACACTAGTGGGGGTCCTGCCTTGCCTGGCGAGAAATGATTAAATAGAATGTGGGTGCCGCATTTGCTCACAGTCGATCAAAAACAACAACGCGTTAACGATTCAGAGCGTTGTTTGCAACTGTTTCTGCTCAACAAGAAATTTTTGCATAAATATGTGACAATGGATGAAACACGGATCCACTACTTCACTCCGGAATCAAATCGGCAGTCAGCTGAGTGGGCAGCAGCAGTGAAAGCCATTCAAAGCGAACAAAGACGCAAACATTGGCAGGCAAATTTTTGGCCTCCGCATTTTGGAATGCACAAGGTATTTTGTTCATCGATTATCTTGAGAAAGGAAGAACCATCAATAGCAAATGATATATAGCATTATTAGTGCGTTTGAAAGAAGAAATAGCCAAAAACGAAATGAAGAATAAAAAAGTGATCTTTCGCCAAGAATACGCGCCGTGTCATAAGTCGATCGCAACGACGGCAAAACTACATGAATTGCATTTCGAATTGTTTCCGCATCAATCTTATTCTTCAGATCTGGCCCCCAGCAACAACTGGCTGTTTGCAGACCTCAAAAGAATGCTCAAGGGAAAGAGATTTGGCTCCAATGAAGAAGTGATATAGGAAACTGAGGCGTATTATGAAACCAAAAACAAATCGTTCTACAAAAAAGGCATCAATTTGTTAGAGAAGCGTTGGAATCAGTGTATCACCCTAGAAGAAGACTATGTTGATGAATGAAGTCGAATTTTGCCTAAAATTTTTTCTTTCATTAGTTAGATTCGAGATTTATTGAGTGATGTGTTATATTATCCAATTTCGAATAAAGTGTTTAGTATTTTGCTCAAAGATTTAGATAAACTGTCCGAAGCTCACATTTTGGTATTGTCTATTCAACTACTTTCAATCATCAAGAACCGATGTGATGTCTGTGATAGTTATAATTCCTTTATCTACATCTTGAAATTCTTTGGGAAGTTGAAATTTTGAAAGTAACGCCATGTGCAAGTTATTGAGAATGAGGCTGCGCAAAAAATGCTATTCATGTTTTTAAATATATTTATTTATTATTTTACTTATTCGTATTTTTTAAGGTAAGGCTACAAAAACATCTCAAGGCTGTAACACGAGGGGAGATAAAATAATCAGGCGTAGCTGACCACATATGGAGGGAGAAACGGCATCACCGACCCCTATGGGATAAAGTTGAAATAATAGGTAGAGAACGCTACTGGCAACTACCTAAACTTAAGGAATCAGCACATACGCTAGTTTACAAAAATCTCCTAAGCCGACCAAACATAAAGATGTATACAATATGGGAACCAGTTTTACGGAATGCCATAGAAAATCATTAGTGTCAAAATTGCAATATGAGCTCCGATAAAAAATACTAGCGAAAACCATTAACATCAAAAATTGCAATATGAACTCTGGTAAAAAATAGTTACTGAACATTAGGTTTATAAGTCTCAGAAATTCAGTTGTTCAGAAGGAAACATGACCCTGTAGATATAGACGTTGGTTAGTTCCAGTGACTTGACCCAAGGAGTTGTGAGTTCACTACATCAGTGGTGAACAAGTAACTTAGAGAGTCCGGTTAGAGGGAGATAATCCATAACTATTAAAAGAGGCTTCGCACAAGGAATGAGAATGATATACCCAAGTGATCGTAATAAAGGGTTCCATTCGAAATTCTTAGCATCTGAAGAAGGCCGGAGCGTACAACGGCCGAAACATCGGACAACTGACAACAATAGTCCGATTAATGTAAATAGTGTAAATACTAACTCATCTCAGAAATATAAACAAATATCGTATTTTTTTTCTTATACTAATATAATATTAATTATTCTGGCTGAGAAGGCTCAGTCTGTTATCATATCACCACGATTAACATCTGACATGTGTCATCATCATAAAATGGAAAACTTTACTTTCAGGATGCCTCTCATGTTTCTGTGCATATATAGGGATTTTATTGTTAATATTGAGTTCATAACTAAAGTATTGGTTAGAGTCAGTGTCAAAGGTTCCTTTCAGTTTGTTTTTATTTCTTCTAAGATTTTTGCTAATACGAAGATGTCGTCGATGTAAAAAAAAAGCATTTAACGCGGAATCAGTCAGTCAATTAAATGCCGTACGTGATACATGCTTGGGTAATCATGACTGACTGGGCGGAAGATTTTTCCCGTAGTAGGGTTTAACAGTGCACTACGTAGACACTAGTGGGTAAGGAGTTTTTCTACATCGGCTTGTTTGGTACTAGCAGAATATTTACGAGGAAGAGGTTTATATTATTATTATTATTATTATTATTATTATTATTATTATGTTGTCATTTTTCATCATATTTTCATTTCTGTTATGGTCGCACTACCTACCAAGTCTGCGAGAAGACCTAAGGCAGGTTGTGGTGTGTTGTTATGGATCCATTTCATGTTTTTTCTATCTCCTCTAACATCCTTAGCGATATCTAGACAAAGTTCTCCTTAGTGTGTATGCTGTACTTAACAAGACAATGTTTTGTATATCTCTTAAGCTGTGGTTTCCAGGGATTCTTTCAATGTGTTGTTTTGTTCCATTTTTTATTATTCCAAGTGCACCTACTATCACTGGCACGATTCTTATTTTCAATTTCCACATTTTTTCTATTTCAATTTCCAAGTCTTTATATTTTGACAGTTTTTCGAATTCCTTGGTTACTATATTACAATCCGCTGAACAAGCCATATCAATTAATAGGCATATTTTTCTTTCTGGTTTTTAACAATAATGTCCAGCCTATTTGCTTCAATTTTTCTGTCAGTGTAGATGGTGTAATCCCATAGAATGATGACATCTATTTCTGTAACCGGAGCTGGGTGATGTTCATACCAGTGTTTGTTTACATATTTTCCATAGTGTTTGCACATTGTCCAATGTAAATATTGCCCCACTCTATCGTGACGATTTTTATATTTATTTGGGGCAAGTACAGAACATCCTGAGATTAGATGGTCTATTGTTTCTTGGTATTTATCACAGAATCTGCATTTTGGATCCACATTATTATGTTTAATATTTGCCTGAAAGTTCCGAGTGAAAAGACTTTAGAATAAAGAATAAAGCCTTCAGTCTCAGACTTTAATCCAGATGCACGTGACCATCGATGAGTATTAACTTTATCAACATTGAATTTATTGGCACGTTCTGAATATTGGCCATGCAGAGGTTTGTCTTGCCAGCGTTGTTTCATCTGTTCAAGAGCTTTAACCTTGGCTTTCTTTTTCGTATTTTTTGCTGCAATATTTGGTTCTTGGCTTCTGTTTTGCTTTTCTCAGAATCTACTAAATGCAAATCTTGTTTGTATTTACTGTCTTCTTTCATTGTTGAATATTTTTCCTTCTGTTTTCATGTTGTTTGACTAATTTTATCATCCAGTCTTTTGTTGTTTCTATGTATGTTAGTAAGCCAATAGTTGTTGTCTTGTATGACAATTCTAGCTGAATAAAACTTCTTCCACCTTCTTTACGTGGTATGTATAGACGGTCTACATCAGCATTTAGATGATGCATCTTATGCTTAGAAAGAAGCTTTCTTGTTTTAGAATTCATTCATCTGATGTCGTTTAGAGTCCAGTTCAATATGTTGAAACTATATTGGACCACTAGGATAGGAAGACTATTAATGGCCATAATTCTGTTCTGAGAATTCAATTCAATTTTCAATATCAGTCATAGCCTTCTATAGTACTCTTTACGCACTATTTCATTCATTTTTTTTTTTTGTGAATTTTTCAATCTCATATATACCTAGGTATTTATAAGCTTCTTCTGGCTCTAAAACTTTATTGTTACAGCAGGGTCTAAGCTAATTGAGGATGTTTGTTGTAGCGGTCCTCGTAAAACTGTAGCTTTAGTACATTTATTCAAATTGAATTTCATTCCAATGTCTTCAGTTTTCACTGAAGCATTTTACAGTTTGCAGAATATATATATATATATATATATATATATATATATATATATACCTCCTGTCACACTCATGAAAAGGCGAGGCATCGGCCGTCGGGTCAGTCCACGAAAGAGAAAATAGCGAGGCAGCGTGGCTCAGATACAATCTGCTATTAAACTTTACTACCAGTCATGGAAACACTTACTGTGCCTTTAACACTGCCTTATTATTCTATTTAGTTGCAATAATTATGTCGTCGAGTAGTGAATATCTAAACTTATTTATAAATGGAACTTTGTCTCTCTCTCTCTCTCTCTCTCTCTCTCTCTCTCTCTCTCTCTCTCTCTCTGTGTTTGTGTCTGTGTGTGTGTCCGTTACCTATAGACTCCGAAACGGCTGAACAAATTTTCTTGAAAATTTACGTAGTTGTACTATAAGAGACCGCGAGTGTTCTTAGCTAGGTTTTGTGTCGAGGTATCCCCGATAAATATCGAAAATCGATAATCGAAAAAATCGGGTTATAGAAGGAGTGGTCCAATTTTAATCAAATTTGATACACTCCTAGACAAAGACATAAGAAACGATATTCAGAAGTTTCAAGGTTGCAGTTCTTACAGTAGTGCAGAAAATCGATAATATATACATATAAAAGGCAAGATGTTTGTGTGTGTGTGTGTCTGTTTATCTGTCTGTATGTCCTTTATACAAATCCACAATTTTTATCCGATTCTCACCAAACTTCACACAAATATTCTTTAGGCTGAGTCTGACCTCCAGGACCATGGATTAGTTTTAAAACTTTCATTACACTCGAGCAACGCCGGTCTATACTGCTAGTATATATATATATATAGTGTACTGTAATGGTTGTTACAATGTTTTTATAACTTCATAGTATCACTACACAAAAATTTTCCTGTTTCGAAGCCAGCCCATTATGTTGCTGGCTTCATCCTCATGTGATTTTTAGAAATGAGAATTATCTATTTGAAAAGCCAGTTTATTTGTGTTTGATTTGTTTTTTTTGCGGGGGGGTGTTAGAGGGTGTCTGTATTTTGAGTTGACCTTTTTAAGGTCTTAGGGGTAAGTGTTTGTTTGTGGCTGAGTTCAGGATAGGTTAATCTATTCATCTTGTGAGGGCTGCGGCTGTTGGCGCCTTGCGTGTTGTTATTTGGTTTAGGGGTTGGTAGGTGTTGTTTTGTGTATTTATGTTTTCCACGTGTCAAGCTCAAGTATTTAAATTATTATTACTTTTTTCTCATGTCTTAGTTTTTGTTTATGTCTTTATGTATGATAATCAATAGTAGGTACATCAATTAATATATCGCAGTCATTTTAGATGCCATATCGGTATAAATATTTTGCTGTGATTTTTAACGGTACGAGTCCACTTGTTATTAAAGATTATGATAAGGCCCTTCAGGAAGGGAAAGTCCCTTTCTGCTGAATTGATCAATTAAATTATTTTTTAATAAAACTTGCAACCTTCAAATTTCAGACGATTCTTTGAAATCAAAAGAGTGGCACCAAGTTTTTCTTTTTTTTTTTTTCCTGTAGTGTATAGAAATTAATTATGTAGGTAGTATAGTAAAATTAAGTTAGTCTTGGTAAATGGTTACAAAGACAGAGGAACTCACTGGAGATCGAAATCCCTACTCAGTTTTACTGATCTCGATAGCCTATGCCACTCCCATGACAAAGTTAATATACTCGGGTCCGGTAAATAAATTCTCGACTCGAGCAAGAAGCCTTTCGGAAAAATAAATAAACGAATAAATAAAATAAAAAATATGTTTCGTCACGTGATCAGATTTTGGGAAGAGGGTTAGGCTGAAAACATTTTAGCATATCCTCATACAAATACTTACAATACTTACATGTAACATTTGGTTGGCCCCCACAAGAATGTGCACACAACTAGAGGCGCACAAATTTGTATTTCAGTCTTGCATCCACGCTCTACACATGTTCATATAAGAACAAAGAATCAACAGATTTGTGGACGTCTGCTTAAGTAGGCTCAGTCTTTGCGACGGAGGAATATCAGATAAAATTAGTCCGATATCTCACGGCCTCAGTGTTCTTTTAGGAAAAAGAAAGCGAAAAATAAAAATAAAAAAAATAAGAGCGACCTATTTCTTTGTTTTAACATTCCACAGGGAAAATGTTTGCGGAAATAAGATTTACTCTCTACGCATATGTTTACATCCATCCGATCTTTCCATCTTCAGAAGGCAGATTTTATTTGATTTTTTTTGTCATGCTTCCATTTCTTTCTTTTTTTACCTTTCTATCTTTCTCTTCACCATCCTATTCCTCATTTTTTCTTTCTTTTTCTTTTTTCTTTCTTTCTTTTCCATTTTTCTCTCTTTCCTTTCACCAGTCTTTTCTCATCATTTTTTTCCTTTCTTTTTCTTTTTCAACTTTCCCGCTTTCCCTTTAGCATCTTATTCTTCATTCATTCATTCTTTCTTTTGATGTTTCCTTTTCTTTTCTATTTCCACCTTTGCCTATTTCTTTGCTACCCTATTCCTCATTCTTTCTTTCTTTCTTTCTTTCTTTCCCCTCGTAAATATGAGGAAGTGCTGACAATTTCTCAGCCCCGCCAATAAGTTATTCAAATAAATTCTTATACTTGCTCATTTAGGCCGAGATGAGAATTTTTCAGCATCCTTAGAATCCTGGAAATGATTCGGCTTTTCAAAAAAAATTCTTATCTTTGCCTATTTAGTCAGATTTAGAGACACGGATTTAGTTGATTACTTTTCAGTACTCCTCAAATTGCCCAGTGAAATTAAAGCATTGTTAGTAAATTTGGTGACAGTAATTTTGCGTTCAATCCCCGGGCCGGGGCATCATGTAATTATACTCAATAGAAACAGGGCGAGCAATAACTGAGCATTACTAAATAAGAATTAGAAAAAGTATCCGTAGACATGGGCAGTGGAACGAGAGCAATATGCCACCGTAGATTAAATAAAGTGTTCAATTTAGAATTCCCTTAGGATACTCGGACCAACATGCACCTGATGAAGGCCGGGGGATACAATGGCCAAAACGTTGTGATGTACAACAACAACAACAACAAAGATGTGGACAATAGTCTATGTGTCAGTCAGTCAGTCAATTGCCATACGTTTTACACGCTTAGACGACCATGTCTCGAAAAAGACATGACTGACTGGACAGAAGATTATCCCGCAATAGATTGCCATTACTTTCTGCAGTAGACTGGTTGCCAGCCAAGGCTATAGAACCCAATCTGTCTTGTTATTTAACCCATAACTGGAGGGAAGAGACGGATTAACACCTTTCCTAAGGGTATTTGTGCGTAAGTGAATGCAAGGTATTCAACTGGAATTCGAACTTGGCTCCCTAATTACTTGTTCCGAACCGATATTCACTGCACCATAACGCACATCCATGTCCACGTGTAAATAGTGTAAATAATAATTAAAGATTGACTTCCAGGTGATTTCGAAATTAAGAAAAGCCGGGGAAAAAAGAGTAACCTACTTAATGGTTTTGCGTGAATGGTTAGCAAAAAAGAGACAAAGGGCGAAGCTAAAGGAACAAAAGTTACATAGAGCAACAAAGGAAAGGAGGTTGTTTGGAGCCATGATGACCCAAGTCTTAAAATAACTTAGCACATAAAAGAAGTCAGCTCTTAATCTGAACAATAGTAGACAGTGGATTTTAGAGGATGTACGGACGATGCAATAGATAGCGGCTTGGAATAAGAAACCGAAGAGCCGAGTTCGAATTTCAGTCTAGTTAATCACATTCACTTACGCGCAAATACACGTGGGAATAGTATGAATCAATTTCTCTCTAAGTTATAGATTAAATAGTAGCAGGACAGACAGTGTTCTTTAGCAGTGGCTGGTAACCATTCTGAGAGGACAACACTGAATTAAAAACTGGTTAGGCATGAGGGTAGCAACTTCATCTCATAGAGAACTATTACTTGCTGTGGAAACCGCAGAGTCAATGTCTAACATATTGAGAGCTATGGCCCGCCAAGTACTCCTAAGGGAGTTTACGTGACTTGAATGAGTGATCATCTTGACCAGATAATACAACTTTACATTATTATCTATTTTGGCCTTTACAGAATTCTCTTAATTTAAAAAAAAAGAATCCAATTCCCCAGAAGTTTTCAAAAGACATTTCGAACAGTTCTGAGAATGCTAAAAGTTTTAGGAAGATGGAGTTATGATATATCCCGGAAGATGGTTGAATATCAAAATGATAAATATACAGTTCAATAAATTTAAGCTGGAAAATATTATTTTGAAAAAACCTCATAGATTGCTTTACTTAATAATTTAAACGATATATTTAGTGGGTACACTTCCATCAGTAGACATCCCTGATTTTTCAAATATTGTTAATCCACAGCTACACTGTGCACTCGAGAGTCTCTTAATGAATAAATATGCTTTCCAGCAGAGCTCGAACTTACGTCATTCCTTTTCGGAGAAACCGACATTAAGCTTGGCATACTTTTAGGCCGTTCAGCCATGTAATAAATTCCGAAAGAAGCAAGGTTAAATTACCCTATTTAAAAAATGAACAACTTCAGTTAAGATCTCTCGAATCGCATATCTGCTAACTTTTATTTTCGTATGTAAAGCACAAATAAATTAATGTACAAGGAGTGACTTTTATTTATAATTTGATATCTTAGGTTATTAATCCGTCTCTTCCCTCCAGTTATTGGTTAAGCAACAGGACAGATTGGGTTCTATAGCCTTGGCTGTCAACCAGTTTACCGCAGAAAGTAATGGCAACTTACTGCGGGATAATCTTCCTCCCAGCCAGTCATGTCTCTTTCGATCACGTCAAATGTTATATTCAACGGATTTTTATTATCATTTTCTTCATTAAGACTTTCGAATACACAGACCGGTAAACGTAGATTAACACTGTTAAAAAAAATAGTGATGTCTTCCCAAATACTAAAGATACCGCTTAACGCAATCTGAAACAATATCGAATTATAAAGAATAATCTATTGACACCTTAAAATTTTCTTTTACTTAACCAAACTGTTTATCGATAATTAAAAAAGCCTAAATATCGAAAATATATTTTAACAGAGATTGGAAAATGTGAAACCGAAATTAGAAGACGCATTGGAATAGCTAAAGAAGCCTTTTAAAATCTAAGCAATGTCTAAAGAAACAGATTCGTAAGAATCAAAGAATCGAGTACTTAGCTATTAATTATGCCATATCAGTCCTCTTAATACTAGACAATCTCCTCATGTATGAAGAAGAGATTTGAAGCAACAATAATGTGGTTCTACAGAAGAATGCTGAGAATAGAAGTGAGCAACAAGAAAGTTTTAGAGAAAATGGAGACAAAAGGATGCTTATAGTTCGATCAGAATGAAGCAATTAAAATTTCTAGGACGTATAACTGTAAACGAAGATAAGTAGAATGTAACACTTACAGGAAATATTTGAGGCAAGAGGAACAGAGAAAAGCATCAGATATTGAGTCAATAGCCAAATCCACTGCTAGGTCACTGTGTCGGGACAGGAAGGTTTTTTCGCCTGAATCCACGTATACAAATCAACCACCCGTCCGTGCATGGATTACTGCTGTCATATATGGTCAGGCGCCCCTGCTGTTCATCTCAGTGTTCTAGACAGGCTCCAAAGGAGAGTCTGTCATGTGATAGGTCCCGACTTGGCTCCAGCCACTTTCTCACCGGTGGGATGTGGCTTCCCTCTGTCTATTATACAAATATTTTCATAGCTTTTGCTCCAACGAACTTAAGTCACTGGTGCTCCCGCCACAAAAATTTACTCGTGCAACCAGCTTGGCAACAAGGTCCCACTCATTTACGGTTAAATCAACCAAAATGCAGCCGATAATTCTACTCCATCAGCTTCTTTTCTCGCACTTCCCGCCTGTGGAACTCCCTTCCATATACTTGCTTTTCTGATGGCTACAACCTAAAGAATTTAAATGCAATGTCAATTCCCATCTGTTATCCACTTGACTCCAGTTCTTTCTACATCACCCTGTATATCTTTCCCTTTCTCTCTACCATCGCAACTGTCTTCACACCTCTGTTCCCATCCTTCTCTTGCTCTTTCTCTGACACTTCCTGTAACTGGTCCGTCTTTCTCTTCACTCTCCTCCTGTCTAAACATTTACTATTATGTAGCCCCCTGCGCATGTGTCAGTACCGCCTTGCCTGGGGTGAGACGATAAAAAAAAAAGAATAACCCACCTAATGAGCTTATGTAAATGGTTCATAAGACAGGGATTAGGAGAGACAGCAAGAAGGCAATCTTTGCTAAGAGCTATAAAGTGTAAGAAGTGATGGATAGCCATGATTACTGCTTTAGCTATTAAATATCACAACCCTATTAGCATGAAGTTACAGGTCTTGAATACAAAGTTACCCTCCTAGAAATGTTGTCAACCAAGGCAATGGAACACAGTCTGCTCTCTTTCTAAGGGAAGAAGGAAACGGAATACCTTCATGCCTTTCCTGATAGTATTTATCCGAAAATGAACACGGCACGCTGATCTCACTTTCTATGCTGATAACCGGCACGTTTCCATAACTTTCTGTTTTCTTTGGGTTTTTTTGGGGTTTTTTTTTTGGGGGGGGGGGGGGTTGTTATTTTTGTTATTTTTTGTTATTTTTTGTTATTTTTTGTTTATTTTTCATTGCTTTTAGTCAACTTTCGTCCTTTATTTTATTTTTGCTCCATTTTCTTTTCCTTAATTTTGGTTTTCTCTCACTTTTCTTTCTTCCTGTGTAACTTCCCTATAACTTTATATGTGCCGTATTTTTTAATCATTTCACTTCAAGAAAGGCAATTATGTCACTAATATGCAAAAAGCTATTAGGGGTGAAAGGATAGTATAATGAAATAACCAAAAAGCCAATCGTAAACAGGAAACAATGTATAACTTTCTACTCTTGTTAAAAAGACCGGACAAAATGTGAACCGGACGATATGTTAATATATCTACTCCTTTTGAGTTAAAAAAAATAGTAAATAAAATGTCCAAGCTCAGGCGAATACGTTAGGAGTATAGAGTTGAAGTGAGACTTTAGAAGGAACCGGAAACTCAATCTTAAACAGGAAGCGAGGGATAAACCTCTACTCCTGTTCAAAAGACCGGAAAGGAGTGTGAACCAGACCATAAGCGCACCTATATACTCTATTGGAAAAAAATAAAAATAAATAGTAAATTAAATTTCAGAGTTTAGGTGATAGCGTTAAAAGTATAGAGTTGAAGTAGGACTTTAAAGAAACCGGAAACCTAATCTTAAACAGGAAGTAAAGGAAAACCTCTATTTCTGTTCAAAAGATTGGGGAGTAATGTGAACTGGACGATACGCGCACACTTATTTACTCCTATTGAAGAAAAATAAATAGCAAATAAATGTTAGAGTTTAGGTAGAGACGAAAGGAGTATAGAGTTAAAGTAGACATTAAAAAGAACCGGAGACCCAATTCAAGGATCAAGGAATAAAACTCTCTTCCTGTTCCAAAGACCGGGGAGATGGTAGTTTTTCACCACCTCTTTTTATTTTATTCCCTTTGTTTCTCTATTATGCTTATCTGACTGTCTATAAACGTGGCATACTTCTAGTCACATATGAACAGTTTGGCGCGTATTTACGCGCATGCGTGATAGAGAGCCAAAAGTTTTATTTTCAAATTCAACGGGTCAATTCTTTAGTTTTTCCTAAAGATATTAGAGTAACGTAACATCTTGACATAAAAATCGTTAGCAAATATGTAAGTACATCTGTGAAAAAAAGAAATAGAATTAATATGTAATTCTGACTGACAACCTTTTTGATGTAGAAAACCGATTCTATGAAGAGATTTTAAAAGTAGACTTGGTTTATTACAGAAAAGTTTGTTTGGGTTCTCTCGATATTGTTCAGAACGAATCCGTTTTGCATTTAAAAATTACGTAAGAAATTGGTGCGTGCCTGTCTGTTACAAACTCTCTCCTTCCATCGCCATAATTGCAAATATAACGATCAGTCAGTTAAGTGCCATACGTGATACACGCTTGGGCGATCATGTCTCGAAAGAGATATGACTGACTGGGCAGAAGATTATCCCGCAGTAGGTTGCCATTGCTTTCTGCGGTAGACTGGTTGCCGACCAAGGCTATAGAACCCAATCTGTCCTGCTATTTAACCCATAACTGGAAGGAAGAGAAGGATTAATACCTTTCCCAAGGGTATTTGCGCGTAAGTGAATAAAATGGATTCAACTGGAATTCGAACTCGGCTCCCCGTTCCGAGCCGATATCTACTGAACCACAAATATAACGATATTTTTCTTTTATGTCATAGTTCTCCATAATATCAAATTTTTCGTAATTTGGATGCGGTGATCGGTCTGATCAGTCCCAGAGCATCGTTAATTCGGCTATGTTTGTTTAGAGTGTCAAACCCAAGTCACCTCCACAATTGTATACCATTCTCTATTATGCTATGTTTGTCTTTATATTACTTCTATATTAGTCAAATGTCAGAAACTATTTTTGAGAAGGTGTTCTGCTTTTTCGGACTGAAGAATTTAAGAATTTTAGTCACTGTGTTTTTCAGGTTGTTACGTCTCCACGATTGGGCAGTCTGCTGGGGGAACGGTTGATTTTATCGAAGCACCAATTCTAGATCGATTACCAGCCAAGGATAATCATCCTCGTGTTAGCTGGAAGCTTATGTCTACGTACCAACATAACTATCGATGACTTTCATACATTTTCTATGTCCACAATTTCACCCAAAAAGTTTGGGTCAAATGTTTAAATGGTTCCTTAAGTTTTTGTGCCTGGGTTTTATAATTAGAAAAGTAAGATATTTCAATGTAACTAAACAACAACTATAACTAAATACTCTTGGGAAGGGCATGGATCCACATATTCACCACCCAAAAAATGAGTATTACTAAAATATTGTTATCTGAAAAAAAAATCTTACAATATAAAAATGTTTTCTGGCTTTAAATAACCTGCAAAGTGTTGATAAGTCGTAAAAAAAAACGAATCAATCAACAAGCAGTACTAAAATAAAACTAGACGTGATATCTCTAGATATGTTCATTAGAGATTATATAAAGAATTCTGTTTGGAATTTCTTGTATTTTACCCAGACCGACATACACCTGATGAAGGCTAGAGGGCACAACGTCCGAAAGATTGCGATAACAAGGACGGGGACAATAGCCCGCGTGTAAATAGATAATCTTCATCCCAATCTAACTAGACACCATGTTAATTTTCACTCATGTGCTTTTACTTTTTTCTGTTTTTGTATTTTAATTTTTCCCTTTCAGAGAAAAAAATTATCTTCGATAGTTCTTGCTTAAATGTACGAATCTTTTGCAACTTGATTCTTTCGCCTTGTTTAATTCTCCCTTGACCACGAAGTTTACCCACCCACCTCAACCCGTATTATCATCCTCTGTGATAAGAGGGGTTAGTTGGAATTATACTAAGTTATTACTTAATATTTATATCTTCTCTCATATTATCCTACCTATTTAATCTATAATTCACTATTATCATACCGGGACTAATAATTCACTATTATCATACCGGGACTAATAATTCACTATTATCATACCGGGACTAATAATTCACTATTATCATACCGGGACTAATAATTCACTATTATCATACCGGGACTAATAATTCACTATTATCATACCGGGACTAATAATTCACTATTATCATACCGGGACTAATAATTCACTATTATCATACCGGGACTAATAATTCACTATTATCATACCGGGACTAATAATTCTTCAAATCGTGGTGAAACTGCCCTCCTCACTAATTGAAAACTTAGTGTAAAAACAAAAATTCTCACCCATATTCATTTTATTATTTATTTATTTATTTATTTATTTTAAATTGGAATAGATAGACCCTACTATCGCTTGGTTCATACCCCACCCTATTCTTTTTTCTTACTTTAGGCCTCAATAGTGGAGATTTCGCAACTTTTCTACGATGTGGGTAGACGGTAGCAACGGCGCTTCATTCTGAGTGTACCGTGTTGGCAATTTTCTTGTTGTTGCTTTCGACTGGTAGTTAGGAGCCCTAACTCTTGCGTTGCTCTGATCAACAGATGCATGATATCATGGCTTTTGTAGTGCCATGACGCGCATGGACAGGTGTCCCTGTAAGTTCCTCCGATGAGCTACCCTGAGGCCACACTATGCTGCAGTCTGTGCCAGTTCCCTTCCTACATATGTCGTTGCTGATGACCGTCTGCTACCACTACTCGAGGCCTCTCCTTACCAAAAATAACATAATGAATACTAACAACTACAGATACAATGCTAAACCTGCCTCACAAAAATCACCTGAATCCTTCGATATGTCCTTCACTAACATCCGTGCTTTGCGTACCAAAATTTGCAGTGTGGAATCTTTCTTCCACGAAAGGTCTCCAGACATCCTAGCTCTCTGCGAAAGTAACCTGAAACCCACAATACCCTCCTCCGATTTCTTGATCCCAGATCACTTTTCTCTTTTAGGAAGGACAGCAGCCACATGGCTTGCCTGAATGTTTATGTCAGCAAACATCTCTCTCTGGTTAGGGGGTTTCTCTTGAATTTCCTGACCATCCATACATGTGTCTCCGTCTCACTCTGCTAAACTGTTAGCTATTCTTTCTTTTCCTACAGTTCCTTTTTCTCCATACCACATTGTTGTAATCGACCCACTTTTCATTGCCTGTTGGTTTATTTTTCAAACGTCGGTTGATTTTGTTGCGTTGAAAAATCAGCAAATCGCAGTAGAAAATTCAGACTTTCCATTAATTTATGAGGCATCTATACATCGTTGTGATTCATCTATCTGAAAATTTTTAAGTGTTTTACAACGCTTATATGAGATAGGTACAGTAATCCTGCAATATTCCGTGTTGTGTAACGGGGATTATTTTAATCAGCATTTCCATTTAGTCATCAACAATGATTGCAGGCCTATCGGAATGTTCACTTTCCATTTTAAATATTTCCTTTCCGTGAAGCACTTCTTTTTCTATGTACCCTGCCCTTTCAGGACGTAGGCGATCATGGCTTTCCATGTCTCCCTATCCCTGGTGGCTCTTAGCACGCCTTCTCCTGTTGCACCATGCAACTTTTGTTCCATCATCCACCTGATTAGGTCCTTCACATATGTTATCTGTTGCTTTCCCCTATCTCTTTTGCCCTCTATCTGGCTGTTAGTATCAGTTTCTCCAAGCCCTCCTTCCTCATTGCATGTTCCAGGAATTTCAGCTGTCTCTTCCTAATGCTCAGTATTAATTTCCTTTTCGTTTCCATCATTTCCAAAACCTCATCATTGCTCACATGCTCGATCCATGATATTCACAGCACCCTTTTTGGAGAACAATATTTCAGTTGCTTCAAGTTTTTCCTTCATCTTTGATGATAATGTCCAGCATTCACTGCTATATTGAAGAACATAGCAATCCAGTAATCTCTTCTTTGTTTCTAGCGAAATTGTCCTGTTTCTTAATACTTTACTCAATTTCTGGAATGCTTCTTTCGCCATCCCAATTCACCTTCGGATCTCTGTGTCGCACTTTCCGTCTTCTGTTATAAAACTTCCCAGGTATTTAAATTTTTGTACCTGCTTGATTCTAGTATCACCGACCTGTATTTGGCATATTTGGCTGCCCTTTTTACTGATGACCATGTATTCGGTTTTCTTGCAGTTTATTTGTAGTCCTTTCGTCACTCTCTTCTGCTACCTTCTGTAGGAGGTCTTGTAGTATCCTTTCTGTGCCTGCTGTCAGCACTGTATCATCTGCGTACCTTAGGTTGTTTAAATTGTGGCCTCCGATGACAAATCCAGACATAACTTCTAGGGTCCTCAAAATATTCTCGATGTACAAGTTGAACAGATCCGGTGAAAAGACACATCCTAGTCTTTTGTATATCTGCTGAATTCGTTATCTGTCCGTATACAAGCGGTTTGCTGCCAGTAAAGATTCTTGATTGCTCTTATGTTTTTCCCAAATATGTCAAGGCTGCCGAGAATCTCCATCAATTTTTTGTGGCATATATAATTTTGTTAAACGTCTTCGCATAATCAATAAAGCACAGGTATAAGCCCTTCTTCATTTGTATTTCTCTTTCAGAGAGCACCCTAATCATAAATATGGCGTTCCTTGTTCCAGTGTCTTTGACGAAACCGCACTGTTCTTGTCCTATTTCTGGCCTGATTCTGCTTCTCGCTCTATTTATCAGGATTCGGACGATCAGTTTTGTTATATGGCTCATTAAACTGATGGTTCTGTGGAGTTCACACTCGTTTGCTCCTGGTTTTTTTAGGTAGTGCTATGAAGATCGTCTTGTGTATTATTGGTTGCTCTCTCTTGTCGTGATAAAGATCTTTTGTATATTTTTCCCATCGTTGGAGTATTTCCTCTTTCTCCAAAATGATTGTTCTATCCTTGGATTTTATACATCCTGTTGAAGAGCAGGATTTTTGTCCTGTCAGTTTTTTTTTTAATTTCTCTATGCATGTCTGCTTTATTATTTCTGCTCAATCTCTCTACTTCTGCACATTTGTTATTGAGCCATTACAAAGATTATTTTTATCTATGGCTCATTTTCATTTTCTTCTGTTTTCAACTTTCACCTGAGAAATAAATTTAAAATCCGCACACGAATCCAATAGAAAGACGAATTGAAATGTTACCTTTCAGAATATGTATATACGTGATACATTTCAATCACGTGTGAAACGGAATCACATCTTCAAATACTACCTATTTAAAAACGTTATGAACGTTAGTCCCAACACAAATGTTTGGCTTGTATTAGTTTAGTGTTTTCTAGATTGGATTCGAAATTCCCAGATCTCACTAGTCCGACATGAGCTAGTAAATTAGTTCTTAAAACGACAGGCAACCTTTAATTCAGGAGGGTGACACTAAGTTTATGGACTATAGAGTACTAGATTAGTGTTTTGTAGGGTTGGGTTCGAAATCTGCAAAAGGCAATACTGCATACAAAAGAAACATACCGGATCGTACGATGGTTGAAACTTTGTACTATAAAAGCCAAAGAGAGTTTCAAAGAGATTATATCTATAATAATAATATGGAAATGTTGAAAGAATCCGGAATCAAAAGTTAAAAGGAATAAGAAGATAAAAGATGAAAAGACAAAAAAAGGGGGTAAAGTGGCAAGATAGTGGCGAGAAAAGCTTTTAACTGTTAAAGAATATAACATAAGTAAATATAAACATCTTGAAACTGAAATTGAAAAAAAATGTGACACCTTAAAACTACTATTCTACTTATAAAATTTCATCCATGGGAATAGTTATAAAACGCCCAGAAAAGTAAATTCACACGATGTAAAAGAGAGTAAAAAAATGGCATTGTGTGAACTACTGACTCACTAAAAAGAGTATAATTTTAAGAAAATATAAACATGTTAAGTACCACTTAACATCAGCATTTGTACAAAGAAAATGTATATATTTGCTACCTTCCCTTAACCTAAGCCTCGGGTAATTACTCGGGAAAGGATTGTACTAAACAGAACACAAAATAATAATAATAATAATAATAATAATAATAATAAATGGTGATTACCACATCTTACTCAGAAGAGAGCCACCTCTTCACTTTTGCCTCACTTTTAATGGTTTTAGTCTCTTTTCAGCGTCCATAGCTCCTAAGATGACTTTTGAGATTGACATACGATTTCGTATGTATCAGTCATATATCACCGTTAAACTCTGTCTTGAATCGTGTTGACTGGATCTGCATGCCTTACAACTAACTTGTGTATATCCATCATCGGCCTTCCCAGTCCAGATGATGATCTGCAAACATTGTTACAAAAAACACAATTATTCACAGGTTGGCATAGTTGGCTTGCTTTTGGCTGTTATGATGACCTGATTACATAACCTACTCTCGACATCAGCATGCGCTCACACACACTACATTTTCAAGATTGCGTAGTGGTTACCAAATCAGGGTGAGTGTCTCTTCGGTTAATACACTTGATCTGAGTATACTAAAACATTCATCCTCAAAGTCATTGCATCTCTGCATATAAGCACCCAAATTATGTGAAACACCATATTTAATATCTGGTCGAATCGGAGAAGTATCGGTTGTGTGACAAGACGATGGAGACACCGATACATGGAATGATAATTCCCCGTAGCATAGGTGCCTACGAAATGCTTATGAAGAAAGAATACAAGAAGCGCTAGGGAAAATTGCGTTTGCATCTCCTTTGGTGTTTGTGCCCAAACTTTTGACAAACATGTACCAAAAAAAGTAATGAAAAATGAGCATACGAAACTATTGCACAATTTCACAATTCAGACTGAATTATTGATCGGTTTAGTTTGATTTGTTTAACGACATACCAACTCCTTATGAATGATTTAATGCCGAAATTTTATTTTCTTGTGAGCTTTGGCAATATTTTTCTCAATAATGAGTTGCGGGTAATTTTCATTTTTTTTTTTACTATGAACATATATTGCTGCTGAATGTACTTTATCGTCATACCCAGGACGACTGAGTTATTGGATATCTCAGACCATACATAATCAAATCCAGATAACCCATGACTAATTAGAATCGTAAGCGAACCATATGTACTGCGGCCGTAGTAGAGATGGCGATCCTTTGGGCACAACAGCCTGACTTGTTTGAATTCCAGAGTTGTTCTTTTCCTACACCGGTTCTCACCCAAGGCGATAGATTGAAAAAGACCTCCAATCCATATTGGACTGGGGTAAGAAATAGCTAGTAAATTTTAATACTTCTAAAACGAAGCTACTCTCAATTAACCATCATCGACAATCTCACCTATCTCCCATTAGCATGGACCAAGCTTGCCTCCCAGAGAGTAAAACACTACGCCTCCTTGGTCTCACACTTTCAGCGGACCTCAAATGGAATGACTATATTGAATCCATTGCTAAATCCGCTGCTATGAAAGTCGGTTCTCTGTGTAGGGCCCGGAAGTTTTTTCCGTCTAAATCTATCCTGCACATTTATAAATCTACCATCCGCCCGTGCATTGAATACTGCTGCCATATCTGGTCGGGTGCCCCTGCTGTTCTCCTCGGGATTCTCAATAAGGTTCAGAGGAGGGTCTGTAATGTGATAGATACCGACTTGGCAGACCGCCTGCAGTCTCTTACCCACCGGCGCGACGTGGCTTCCCTGTGTCTCTTCTATAAATACTTCCACGGCTTCTGCTCCGATGAACTTAGATCACTAGTGCCCCCTAGGTACGAATTTGCACGAGATAATAGATTAGCAACTACCCTTTTACAGTAAAACCGATAAAATGTAACCGCAATTTCTACTCCAACAGCTTCTTTTCTCGCACTTCCCGCCTGTGGAATTCCCTTCCACATACTTGCTACAATCTCCAGGAGTTTAAATGTAAGGTCATTAGACACCTTCTAACGCACTAACTCGCATCCATTCTCTCAAACACTCATCCTCGGTATCCTTACCCGTCTATCACCCTCCTTCTGACATTTCCTATATCTAACCACTCTTTGTCATCACTTTCCCCTATGTAACACCATGCGCAATGGTGGCAGTGGAATGCCTTGCTTGGGGTGAAATGATTAAAAAAAAAACTTCACACTTCACTGGTCTGAAGCTATGAATTCGACGCCAGCGTAGGAGTTGCCCTCGCGCTGAAGAGGCTGGTGGTGAGTTGTGCTGAAGTTGAGTTGTCACATTAGTTGAGTTTGTTGAGTCGGCGGTGATGAAATGTCCGATTCAGGATTTTTTTATGTTTAAAGGATGAGTCAGTCTAGGTGACTTAAGTGTTGCGTCTAGATACTTGAAAAATCCTTATTCGGCGAACATCGGCATAGATCTGAAGTTGTTTCTAAGTGGTCTCCATCTGCAAGGCTATGTTCTGATTTTATCAAAATCTGTCACCATGTCGCGCACATTTGTCTGAACTGTGATGCATGCCTGGTACACTCTTAGCTGACAGGATCGGCGCTACTTTGTTGTTAGGATGCTCTATCATTAACTCATTAAATAATAACGATAATAATGTTTTACATCTCTCTGAAAATCTCTCTCTTTTATTCTCTCTTACACACACACGTACGCACACACAGAAATACACACACACACACACACACACACACACACACACATATATATATATATATATATATATATATATAGTCATCCGCAGACAGATCTGTTTCGCTGTATCACAGCTCATCAGTACGATTAGACATCCGACTGATTTTTACCCAGGATTGAAACCCGACCGTATTTACGCCAGTCGGCGATTCTACCTCTGAGCTCGGTAAGAGGAGGCAGACGTTTAGCGTGTGATATACCATGTATTCATAAGCCAGTAGTGAGAATGCTCTAATCCATTACTGAATGAACGATGCGTAGATGGTAGAGTAGCTACTGTTTTTTCGAAGTCTACCATTCTTCCAGAATGTTCAATCAGGGTGTGAGAGCGTAAATATCCACAAACATTCTCAAATGTCCATAACAAATAACAGAAGCGATGGGATTATCCCAGTGGCTTTCCGTACTTAATACTTCTCGCCTCCACTCTCGCGTGGTCATGTGAGACACCACAAGATGTTATGCGATTTTCGCTTCCAGTACGCACGCACGTGTTCACCAATCTTGCATACAAACAAAATAGACGACTTCGGCTATCGTTCGTCCGCTAACTGCTTAATACACCCAATACAAGTGTCATCTTTAATAATGGGTGATGTAAGCCGAAAGCTCAGAAAGGATGAAATAAAAAACATGTATCAATATTGTGATTTTTTTCCTCTTTCAACGATAATGCTATTCAGCTTATCAGATGATGTGAAAAAAGTTTACATAAAATAAATCGACAAAACTTGTCTATATTATTTCATAAAACATATATATATATATATATATATATATATATATATATATATATATATATCAGATGGATTATTGTAACGATTAACATCGCTGCACTCCGACCTTCCCCTAGGTGACATAATTTTATATTTATTCCAGAGTGGTAAATTGTTCTCATGCAACGTGCAATTCCAACGTATATATATCACCTGAAGAAGGTTGGAGCGTACAGATGGGGATAACATTCTGAATGTTGTAATTGAAGCATATATATATATATATATATATACGTGTGTAAAAAAGCCAGGATAAGATTAGTAAATAATCCGGGCGGATCGTTTAAATTTATCTGAGTTTACAGATATATATATATATATATCGTTCATTTTAGTAATGAATTAGAACACTCTCAGCTACTGTCGTATGTTTACATGGTATATCACACGCTAAAAGTCTACTTTTTTCCACCGAGCGCCCTTAGCTCAGAGGTAGACTCACCAACTGATGTCATTTCGTTTGGGTTTCAATCTTGGTTAAAAGCAATCGGATGACTAACAGATCTCTCTGCAGATGACTATATAAAGCGATTATCTTTTATTTAATTTTTCTTACATTCGTACAAGTTTTTTTTTAATTTTCTGGACATAATATATGTAAACACTGTCCAAATGCTCTATATATCCGAGTTCTTTCGGCTATTCTATTAACCATTGTAAATAACTTTTTCGTTGAATATATAGAATTTTAGATTTGTGTATCTATGCTAATGGGAATGTATTTTTTTTAAATTTCTATTTAAACCACCCAAGTATGGCCAGCACGTTATGGACATGTTCATAGCTGGTATTACTGCATTCTCGCTTTTTCGTTTTTGTCATTATTGTTTCCATTATGGCCGATATTTATTGTTCAATTCTTATCTTGATTTTTATTCATATTCTTATTGTTATTTTGTATCACCATTAATGCTTTTCTCCTCGGTGCGTTCAATCATCGGAAATTTAAACTGCAATTCTCTCTCTCTCTCTCTCTCTCTCTCTCTGTGTGTGTGTGTGTGTGTGTATTTTACAATAACTGTTTACGGAAGTCCAAAATAATCGTTTCATCTTTTAACGATCTTTACGCTGTAAAACTAATTATGTTAAAATAAATTAATAGTAAAAAAAATCTAATCGGAAAAGCCTTTAGAAAATGCTAGTACAATTTTGTAAATATTTTCTTATTTATTTATCGAGCCAAAATTATAAAATGTAACTCTTTTCTTTTAACTTTCTTTTTTACTTAAAATAATTTGCTTATAAGATTTCTGCAAATTTCATAATTAGCACATCAAAGGGTTCACGTTTGAAGTAAATCCTTTCCAGTGACATCGTTTTAACTTTGGTCGGCACCCATTTGAACGTTCCTAAATTTTCCTCTTTGATAATTCTCATGCTATTTAATAAAATCCCTGTTTAAGAGTGAGGCGGAGAGGTGCATAGATAGTTGTGTTTGTCTCTATTCTTGAAAATTCGCGTAGTGTAGTGGTTATCGGTGCGCAAGGTCAGAGCAGCGAGCCGAGTTCAATTCCCAGTAAATTCTGTTGCGTTCACTTTCACTCAAATGCTATTGGGAAACAGGAAATCTACCATGTAGATATGGATTAAATAGCAGGGTATGTTCTGCTCTCCATTATTTCAGTGCCAGTTTCGTTGAAAGCAACTGGATATCGATTCTTTATATTTCCCGGTGGTAATTAGCAGATAATAGATAAAGAAATTTAGAGAAATCCATGATCATGATAAGAGACGGGCTTACGGCCAACGCATATTGAAAAAGTAAAATCTCTTATAATCCCCGATGTTAAGCAACACTGAGTTGAGCCTGGTCAGTACCTAAATGGGTGACAGCATGTTAATACCATGTGCTGTACTCTCAGAGGTGCGGGTGGTGTAATGGATAACGGTTCGGAATAGAAAAATGGAGAGCTGAGTTCGAACTCTAGTCGGGTTTGTTTTATATACTTACGCCCAAAGTACCATTGCAGAAGGTATGAATTCACCTCTTTTGTGCTCCAGCAGTGGGTTAATTAGAAGGCCATGTATCAGTAATTCATAATGAGCTTTAAAAAAATTCTTACAAGCTAAAAATATTTTATGGTTTAAAATAACCTAAAACAAGTTGATAAGCCTTAAAAAAGAAAACAATCAATAAAAACCCCAAAGAGACAAAGCACTTTTAAAAAATTGAAACTTAATTTAGCTTATTTCACTTACGTTCGAAATAACTTTATTGAATGTAAAGAATATACAGTATTTACAGTATTCAGACTGTTGTCCTCATCTTTGTTGCCATTTTTTTGACGTTTCGGCCGTTGTACGGTCTGGATTTCTTCAGGCGCTGGGAATTTCGAACAGAATCCTTTATTGCAATCACTGCGGTATATCATCTCAGATGGCAACAAAGATGAGGACAATACTCCGAATAATGTAAATACTGTAAATACTACCTCATCTCAGAAATATAGACAAATAGTAAAGAATATAATTAAGAAAAACATTTTCTCAAAGAAGAGACGAGGTCTTTTTTCCCAAAATTTATTTACGCTCTCTAAGAATTTTCTAAGAATTTCTTTATTTCCTTATTCTCAATGGATGGAATTGCGATATAACTAATCCATTAAAAGCAGTGAGATCTATTTGCTCCTTTAAAATTGTTGTTCCTGTAGATTTCTTAAATGATTCTCTTTCGTATTTTTTAAAATTTTTTCTCTTCATTATCCTCCATTTTTTTCTTTTTTAGGTTTTTTCTTCTTTTCTCTTCTTATTCTTTTTAACTTTTGATCCTGGATTCTTTTAACATTTCCATATTATTATTATAGACTGGTCTCTTTGAATTGAGATCGTGAACGCTGTACGCCCCGGCGTTTTCCCAAAAGTCTTTCGTCTACAGTAACCATCTGCTAATTTCGAACCCAAACCGACAAAACACTAACTTCGTATTCTATAAGCCAAAACTTTTGGTCTACCCTTCTAAATTTCGAATATTTGCCTAAAGACTGAAGCGTGTGTGTCTTTTTAAAAATTAATTTACTCGTTTTCTTCAGAAAAAAGACTTTATTTTCCAGAAGATTTTCATCATATATTCAGTAATAATAATAATAATAATAATAATAATAATAATAATAATAATAACGACCTAGGTCCTTGTGGCTACTTGACAGATAACTTAAAGTACCCATTGTATTCAAAAACTTATACTGTGAGAAAACTTATAAATAATAATAATAATAATAATAATAATAATATGGAACAAAACAACACATTGAAAGAATCCCTGGAAACCCCAGCTTAAGAGATATACAAAAAATTGTCTTATTAAGTACAGCCCACACACTAAGGAAAACTTTATCTATGTAATGCTGGGGATGATAGGGAAGATAGAAAAACATGAAATGGAGCCATAACAACACGCCACTACCTGCCTTAGGTCTCCCCGCAGACTTGGTTGGTAGTGAGACCAAAGCAGAAATCGAAATATGATGAAAAATGACATAATAATAATAATAATAACTTACGTTAACAAAAAATGCAGATTTTGTGACAAGGTTTCTGTGATAAATATCCAGTAATAATTGACCATCTTATATCAAGTAAAACGGTGTTAGCTCCCACTAAATATAAAACGCAGCATGATGAATGGTTCATTGGAAAATAAGCAACTTTTTCGAGAAGGAAACTGGAAGAAACTGATATGAACACCACCCAGACCCAGTTACAGAAATAAGGCCTGTAGCAATTTTATGGGATTTTAAAAATACACACAATCAGAACAATCAAAGCTAACCGTCTAGAAATAGTGATCAAATACCATAAAACATAATTTGCTTTCTTACTAACATCGCTGGTCCTGCAGATTGTAAAGTATTTTTAAAGATCTTCAAAAAAAACTATCAAAATACAAGGATCTTGAAGAAAAAAATCTCAAAAATTTCTTAGAGTTGGAGCCTCCCAATTGATTGGAAATGGTTCCGATTAGACTCATTGGTTTCTGGTAACCTATGCATTGAAATACAAAAAAGATGTACTCACAAGTACAGCTCACTCGTTGCAAATAGTTTTATCTATGTAAAATATGCGATATTAAGTTATGGCATATTTTTTAAATAAAAAAGTTCAGTGAGAAATGTCATGAAGCCATTTCTGATATCAGGTCTCTGGTTGGAATCCAGAACGAAATGCATATACAGCAGAAAAACTAAAGGAAATAATAATAATAATAATAATAATAATAATATAAGAAGAAGAAGAAGAAGAAAAAGAAGAAGAAGAAGAAGAAGAAAAAGAAAAAGAACAACAACAACAACAACTACAACAACAACAACAAGAACAAAAATTAAACCCCTTCTTGGTATCACTGGACGCTCGCTTGTTTTGATCCAATCGTTCCTATCAAACTTCAAATAATGAAGGTCGTCTCGAACGGGCATACCTCTAGTTCCTGTCACACGAACGCGGGTGTCCTCCAGCGCACTATCCTAGGTCCGACGCTCTTTCTGATCTTCATCAATTATCGTGATGTGATCAAATTCCAAGTAAGCATTTACGCTGACGACACTATCATTTACTCCTGCCTCTGTAAGAAATTTGCCAAGGCGGACAAAGATAACCTCTGATGCTCTTGAGAAGGACATCTGTAATGGACCTGGGTAAGAAGTGTTTCATAAACATTAATGCTTCCAAAACAAAGTTGCTATCTCTCAACCACCCTAGACAGTATCTCTTGCCCACTCCCATCAGCACGGATCAAGCTAGTCTCCCCGAATGCAGTTCACTGTGCCTCCTCGGCCCCATTCTTACTTCCGACTTCAAGTAGAACGATTACATTATATCAATAGCTAAATCTACTGCTAGGAAGGTTGGGTCACTGTGTCGGATCAAGAAATTTTTCTTGTCGGAGTCCAATATACAACCATCCATTGAATAATGTTATCATATCTGGTCGAGCGCCCCTGCTATTCAGAGCACTCGACAAGAGAAGAATCTGCAATATAATTAATCCCGACATGGCAGCTCGACTCCAGCACATTCTCACCGATGGGATGTGGCGTCTCTCTCTTTCTTCTACAAATATGTTCATGGCTTTAGCTTACAGGTGCCCCAAGAATTTACCCGGGCAACCAGACTGGCAACAAGGTCCCACCCTTTTACAGTTAAAACAACCAAATGCAGCCGCCACTTCTACTCTAGTAGCTTCTTTCTCGCAATTCCCGCCTGTGAAGCTCCCTTCCGTATACTTACTTCCCTGATAGCTACAATCTTCAAGTGTTTAAATCCAATGTCAGTTGCCATCTCTTATCCCTTTGACTCCCATCCTTGTTTTATCCTTTCCCCAACACCCCCCTGTATCTTGTTCTTTTCCTTTTTCACTCTACTCTCGCAACTCTCTTCACACCAGTATTCCAATTCCTTTCTCTGACACGCCTCCTGTAACCGGTTCCTCTTTCTCTTTGCTCTCCTCCTACGTAACCTTTTACTCTGCTATTATGTAGCCCCTGCGCACTAGTAGCAGTATTGCCTTGCTTGGGGTGAAACGATTAAAAAAAAAATTCCTTAGAATTTTAACTTAAGCTTAATCTACCTTACTGACTAGTAACAATCTCAGGACTGGCTGAGGCACCTAGACATGGTGTAATGGTTATCAAGCTTGTCTCACTAGAATCTATTACAACTGAATAGTGACTACGATATTCACTGGGTACATCGTACTTTCGACTTTGTACTACATTTAAGCGGTGCTTAGAAAATCAAATCTTAGGACTGGCTGATTTTAACTTTTAAGTAACCGCTCTCTAAGAGATGGGGCACCTGGCACTAATGTGTTAAAACGTTTCAGCATCCTAATTTAGAACAAACCAAAAAAAGCATGAAACTAACTAATTATAAAATTCAGAGGTTAGCTCGAAACTTTTAACTTGACGTATATACAAAATAATTCTCTATTTATTTACAATAATTACCTGTTCGTGGTGAGTCCAGTCTCCAAAACGGACTGTAAAAGTTTGATTAAGCGCTAGAAGAAAAAGTGGTATCGTTCGAAAAATTAACTTAGATTAACACTGAAAATAACACTTTATTCAATAACATGTGATAATAATTCTCATTCTTGGTACGGACAGCAGAATGAGAATTATCATCACATGTTATTGAATAAAGTGTTATTTTCAGTGCTAATGTTTTGTCTTTCTTCGAACTCAGTCGCTCTCCAATTATATGTAACGGGCTGGGCAAGTGCTAGAAATAACCTTTTCTCCCTGGACATGACGGTGAGCCAAGGTCAGCCAACGGTACGCCCTTTCAAGAATGATCACTTAACATCGGATTTACTTAAATTTGACAAAATGCAGTAGAATACAACAGCTAAAATGTTATTACTGCAACAACAAAGACTCCGAATTCTTCTTGTGCCGTATCCCTTCTGTACGTTGAGGAAATGGCTCTCAACAATTTCCTCTTTTTTGTAGCTCTTAATGAATTTTGTCTTTTTGATATCTCTCCTAATTTTTGTTCCACTATCCATTTACTCAAGCTCGCATGGTTGGTTCTAGAGATTTTCTACGTGTAGCTTAGATGTGGCACAAGGCTGAAAATATGAGGCACCCAATGAGGATCGAACCCACTATTTATTCGTAATTGTTTTAACGAGACAAACTTAGTAATGATTACACTACATCGAAGTACCCCGCTGGGAAGGTTACGAGTTGTTTTCTCTCTCTCTATTGCCTTCAGTTTGTCTTATGAATATTACATTTTCTTTGTGTCTTGTTTGTGGATTCATGAAGTCAAAAGATGATGATTCACATTTCAACTAAATTGTTCAGGATCGTATTTAACAGGAAATCCGTAACCCTGAACAGAATTTCACAGGTGAGAACAAAGAGAAAAACTATTAGCATATACATATGGTTATACTTAGCAATTTCAAAAATTTATGAGACCTATATGCCAATCTAGTCAGTCAGTCAAGTGCCATACGTGATACATCCTTGTACGATCATGTCTCTTTCGATCATGTCTCTTTTCTTATTATGTATCCTAGAAAGTTCAGGTATGTTTTTCAATGTTAAATATATCTGTCTTATTTGTCCCTATTTTTTCTAAAACTTAGTCGTTGCTCACATGTTCAGTCCATTGTATTCTAAGCACCCGTCTGACTCACATTGCTGCAAATCTTCTTCATTTATGAGGAGATTACCCAGCATTCACTGCCATATAGAAAGACTTATGTTAGGTAACAATTCAGCACCTTTTCTTTTGTTTCTAACGAAATTTTCATTTTCCTTTGCTTAGCTTTTGGAAGGTATTTTTTGGCTACCCAAATGTCGCTTCGAATTTCAGTGTAGCACTTTCTGTCCTCTATTAAAACACTTCCCAGATATTTACATTTTTCTGCTTGTTTGATTTCAGTGTCTTAATTTTGTAATTTGCATGTTGGGCTGTCCGTTTTGGTAACAACTATACTCTTTCAAAAATATTATAACTATAATTAATATATAACAATGATTCTCTATCTTAGAAACTCAGTTAAAAAGAATGTTCTTCGTCTTTTTTTTTAATGTTTAACTTTCTTTCTTTCTTTCTTTCTTTCTTTCTTTCTTTCTTTCTTTTATCAGCCAGTCTTGTTCAGTCTTTTTTCATCTCTCATGTTAATCTCATCTATTTTTCTTTCTATCCGCCTTTCTTTCTTTTTTCTCTCTATCTCTCCCACTTTTTTTATTTCTCCATACGGAAAGGATTGCCCTGCAACGCAACATCTCAGGCTTATCACTACTTCCATCTCAAATATTCATATAGTCTCTTTAGTTCCACTAGTTCAGACTTTTATAGCTAGGACACACTATGCTACTTCTAAGGAGTCGAATCACCCTCAATTACTCTGTGTTCCAAATGTTAGAAGAAAGTTGCACAAAGACAGCTCTTTCCAAAGAACTACCGCCATGTAGTTTATACTCCCACCTGGATGCTTCCTTGACTGCTACACTGTTAACCTTTTCAAGTCAAGTCATTAATTTTTCTATCCTCCTTATGTTCATTATCTACACTTATGTTTTCCTTTTTTAATAAACCTCTTCCACCCACGTCTTTTGAACATCTCCACCCACGTCTATTGAACAGATGAAGAGGCTCATCCCTTGTTCCTTGTTTAGGATGTGGTTTCCGGCTTTCTCTTTTCCAATCTTTTCACTCTTACGTAGCCCCCTGCACCTCAATGGCGTTACCGCCTTGCTCGGGGTGATATGATTAAAAAAAAAAAAATCTGCTACTGGAAAAGTCGGTTCTCTATATTATCCGAGTTACTTTCTCTAGCCAGAATCTGTCTTGCACATTTATTAGTATACCACTCATCCTTTCATTGATAAATGCTGTCTCATCTGACCTGGTGCTTCTAGAGGTGCTTGACAAAATCCAAAGAAGAATCTGCAAATTTAACGGTTCTGGCCTCGCATCTTCACTCAATTTCCCACCGTCGTAATGTAGCTCCCATTTATCTCTATTATAAATATTTTAATGATAATTGTTCTGATGAGTTTCCCTCGTTGGCACTTTGACTTCCGAAATAATTCGCAATATTAGAGTGTGATGTGCGTTGTGGTGCGGTGGATATCGGATCGGAATGTGAAATCTAAGAGCCGAGTTCGAATTCAATTTAAATTTGGTGCATTCTTGGGAAAGAAATTAATCCACCTCTTCCTTCCAGATATGGGTTAAATAGCAAAACAGATTAGATTCTGGAGCCTAGTTTTGAAACCTGTCTAACCCAGAAAACAATGGCAAATTACCATGGGAAAATTTTCAGTAGTTAGTCAAGGAACGAAAGAGACATGATCGCATAAGAGTGTATCACGTATGGTACTTGACTGACTGGATGACTAGATTGGCATATAGGTTCCATAATTACCCTTTTGAAATTGCTAAGTGTAACCATATGTGTATGCTAATAATTTTTCTCTTTGTTCTTCTCACCTGTGAAACTCTATTCAGGGATGCGGATTTCCTGTTAAATACGATCTTAAAAAATTTAATTGAAATGTGAATCGTCATCTTTAGATTTCATAAATCCATTTTTTTTATTTTTCATCATATTTCTTTCAATCTCAGTAAACCCTTGCTTCCTCGTGGCTTTTATTGTCTTGCCTGGGGTGAAATGATTACAGGCTGGTTGAACAGTAACTCTCTATTGATATCTCGTGTCTGACTATAATTTTTACATGACGGGGCAGTCCATCATTCATAAAATAGTGAGTTACTATTCAGTCACCTGGTATATAGAAAGAAAGAAAGAAACGGATTTTTATTTATCAATCTGACAGTTTGTTAGTATTAAAATGTTAATAAGCTCTCGGGGAGCATCTATTTTTCCTAATAAGATTTCTCGAATATACTGTCTAAAAAAGAAACGGGGCGTCTTCCCAAATACGATATCCACTATAATAACGTTTAAGTATATATATATATATATATATATATATATATATATATATATATAAATTAGAGAAAATTTTTAAAATTCAAAGGTGTCGGATGCACATTTCGACATGAGATCTCTAACAGAGATTCCACGTCACCTCAACGACATTGTGCACTGTAAACATTCACGTATGGAGCCGAGTGAGCGTCTTCCATTTGATATTTGATACCCGGTCTTTCTCTTGTCTCTATACACCATCTAATCTCCGCCCCTCCCAGGTCTGTCCTGTTCTGTTTTGTTTAACCTAATCCCCAACTAAAAAAAAATCCCACTTCCCTGACCTTAAGGGAACTCTCAATTCTTGACCGTTGTTAACTTTTCTCTCCCTTTACCCCAGGTTTTTCTCCATTTAGAACAGAATAATGTCGCTGAGGTGACGGGGAATCTCTGTTAGAGATCTCATGTTGAAATGTGCATCTGACACCTTTGAATTTTGAAAATTGTCTCTAATTTATATTGGCTCTGTAAACTTAAGTACATTGAGCTCTCCACCTGCATCATTTTTTAATATTAAACATTTTTTAATATTAATTAGGATCAGGTTCTTGGAATTTACGTTCTTACTCTTCCGCTTCGGATTAGAGAAAAATAAGGAATATATATATATATATATATATATATATATATATATATATATATATATGTGTGTGTGTGTGTGTGTGTGTGTGTGTGTGTGTGTGTTTTGTCCTCTCAGAGACTTTATCACATTTCATTAATCATACGCATTTTAATAGTAAACACCTACCTTGAGTGATTCTCGTGCTTGTATGAGGAGAATTTTAGAATTAAAAATTTCTTCCTTTTTTTGTTATTTTTTCTTTATCTAACTCATATTTTTTTATTCGTATTTTGTTTCTCAAAGTTACTCTTCTTTTCCAAATATCTTTCTGGTCACCATCTTGCTCACTCCTTCCGTCTCTTTCCTCTCCAGTTATCAAATGCTTCGTGTTTTCGCTTCATTTTTCTTCTCATTTCTTACTAGTTAACTACAGCAAGTTGGGACTGTTACTCAAGTATTTTGCGAAATTCGCTCATTCGCGACTCCTGTTCGTCCCTCCCAACTATATGTGCCTGTCTGTTAGCGGGCGCTTATTTTCATGTACTTGTATTTTATGCACGTGTTTTATATAATTGAAAACATATCTGAGACTATGTGCTTTCATCTGGCTATAAAGAATCATTTAACGTATATCAATAAGTATACTTTACACACACACTTTGTATATGTTCAAACTGATAGGCAAACGCATCAAAGGATGGAGAAAAAAAAAGAGCAAAGTGAAAAAAAGCAAATGTACAAGGGTCATTCAATAAATAAGGTACATTTTTCGGTATAAAAAACTTCTAATACAGATAGAAGTTTACTTTTTTTTTTAATTTTTCAACGTAGTCTCCCAGCAGTGTCACATACTTTTCCCATCTGTGCTTCCGTATTCCCTCAGCGTAAAAATCTTTAGACTGATGTCTAAATCGCTCACAGCACTTTTGACATCATCGTCACTTTCAAACTTCGTGCCTCTCATGAACGCTTTTAAGATCTCAAGGGGCAAGGTCTGATCTGTAAGGGGGATGAGGGAACAGTTCCCTGCCCAGCTCGTTGATGGTCTGAACCGTTTGGGCTGCTGTGTGAGGCCTTGCGTTGTCTTGATGCAAAACGACTCCATGGGACTGATGACACCTGCGTTTGTTCTTTATGTCTTTCTTGACCTGTTTCCGCAGTTTACAGTAGTTAGCACTGCCAGACTGAATGAGGTCATCGATCACCTCAGGAGACCTCACTTCTGTCTTCATCCTCAACACTGCTCTGTCCTTCTTTAAACAATGTAGCACACTTGTAGACATTTTTTGGCTGAAACATGTGGCACCATACACAGTTCACATTCTCCTATAAATTTCAACTGGTTTGCACCCTTCAGCAACCAAAATCTTGATGAGCGACCTCTATTTAATCCTGGAGCATGCTTCTTGGTCGGCCATCTTTGTTAATCTCCAAAACTCGCAAAGTTTTTTTCAATCTGCACAAAAAGTTAAATCCCTCTGAAAAAGAAGTAAAGGAAAAATATTTAAAAAAAACGTAAGCTTCTATCTGTATTAGAAGTCCTTATACCGAAAAATTTACCTTATTTATTGAATGACCCTTGTACATAACCTAGTAAAACGATGAATAATAAATGCATATACGCGTATACACAAAGATGCATATTTAAACTATCTAATATATAGAATCTTAGAATTATCCCGTTACGTCACACTTGCCGATTCATTCATATCATGCGTTGATCATTCATTGGAGGATTTTACAGACTGAAGAAATGAAGGTGGAGATCTACTATGTTTAGTTTAGTTTGAGTTTTGTTTAATGGCATATCAACCTCTATGGGTTATTTAATGCCAAAAAGATGGGGTGTTAAGGTATTTTTTTAATGTTCGTTTATAGTGAGAAGGTTGATTTAATCTGATTTTAATGCATTTTTTTTAATTTTAGAAACTGAAGATGTCTTCTAGTTTTGTATTCATAAATGTATTGCTGGTAATATATTTTTTTTCTTCAAAAATGTATTATTGTGATAATTTTTTTTCTTCAAAAATGTATTGTTGGTAATATTTTTTCTTCGAAAATAAATATTTTTCTATAAAATTCTATTTTTATGCTTTCGTAGTGTTTTGACCCTAGTTTGGATGTTAACTATTTGCCCAAAGCTGGGACCCTAACAGGTGCTACCACTCCGGGTCAGTGGACCCGGGAACATCAGCAATTAAAAGGTGGTTCCATGCTCCTCACAACCTCCCAATCAGAGGCCTTTCTGCCGAATGCAGTTTACCGTCATACCCAGAACCAGATCTACTATGTAATGGGTGGATACGCCAGTATATTATGCAACGACTCTATATTATTTATGTATAAAGTTAAGAGTGTCCTATTTTGTACAGTGGGATTGTATATGTATTTTAATATAAATATTTCACGTAAAATAGCTGTAAGTTTATATAGGGTCATGTCGTGCATATGGGTGCACTTAATTATGTGCATGTTCATAAATATGTAAGGGACGACCAAGTAAAATTATGGTTACATGTATGATTATATGTATGATTGTATGCATATTCTGTGTATATGGGTGAACCAAAGTATAAGTATACTTTATGTATAAAAGTGCACCTAATTATATATATATAATTTTCGTGTATATGAGAGCACCTGTAACTGAGGTAACGCTAAGGTCTCTGTTTTAAATCATGTTACTTGTTTTCCATTTCATTCTAAAGAATCTGCAGCCCCCAATATTTAACAAAAGAAGAAAAATACATAGAAAACACATTCAGAAACTTGCATTACCCATATCACTTTATTCACAATGCAAAAAGAAAGGCACATAATATATACAACCACAACAAAAGAAACACTGTTAACAATAATAATCTAAACAATAACAAATACATCATACTACCAACCAACTCCATTGCATCTAATATCCAAAACAATCTATCTCATATAAAAAATACATACATAGTAACAAATACTTCGAAAACTATTATGGACATTATCAGATCTAAAAATAGCAGAAATCAAAATGATAAACAAGCAGGTGTATACAGAATAAATTGCGCGGATTGTTCCTCCATCTACATCGGAGAAACAAGTAGAAATCTAAAAAAAAACGTATGTATGAACACAAAAGCGACATCACTAATAATAATCTTACAAATGCATTTGTGATTCACAGAAATAAATTCAACCACAATTTCGATTTTAAAAATGCCACACTAATAAAAAGAGTAAACAATTTATTCAGAAGAAAAGTTCTCGAGAGCGCCGCTATCCAGTACGACTAAAACATCAATTTGCACTCCGGATTTTTCCCAATCTCACCTTTACTTATGGAAATTATACTAAAACAGACTAACATTCATAAAAAAAAATTTAAAAGAAAACGGTTGAATTCCCTTCATTTTAACATCTCGTGACTTTACACTACACATGAAGAAATTCTAAAAACAAAAATATTCTGTTGATCTTTTGAAATGATTTGTGAGCGTCTTTGTGGTTGCCAACACTGTTTGTTTATAGATACGTAATTTAGAATAAGGATGTGCGTTGTGGTACAGTGGATATCGGCTCGGAACGAGAAACCGGGGAGCCGAGTTCGAATTCCAGCTGAATCCATTGTATTTACTTACGCGCAAATACCCTTGGGAAAGGTATTAATCCGTCTCTTCCTTCCAGTTATGGGTTAAATAGCAGGACAGATTGTTCAGTCTACCGCAGAAAGCAATGGCAACCTACTGCGGGATAATCTTCTGCCCAGTCAGTCATGTCTCTTTAGAGACATGATCGCCCAAGCGTGTATCACTAAACTGACTGAATTTAGAATAAAGCTCATTTCGTCTTTTTGCCATCACAGGACGAAACGCGTAGGCGATTTCAAATAGTTTTCCTCTTGTTTTTATTTTATTTAACCATTCTGTCCTTAACCTCAGATTATAACTGAGTATATTTTTACACACACACACACACACACACACACACACATATATATGAATTATGAAATCTAGTTTCAAGGTATGCTATATTTATTTGATATCATGGATAGAATGTATTTAAATATAAACGTAGACATTGAAGTCAACATCCAGAGGTGACAATCTATTTCATGCAAAAAGAAACAGGTCTATTGTGTTTAATCCAAATAAATAAATTAACTAAGTAAACAATAAACAAATTACCAAACCACGCCCACCAAAATAAACTTTAGAATAATAAAATAGGCAATCCACAATGCACTAGTCAACCCACAATGCATTAGGCAACCCACAATGCACCATTGATCTGTGGATATAAAACACTCGAGCAAAAGCATAACGCACATGGCCTAGTGATAGAGTTTAGCATGAAACAGACTGTCGGCTCTAGGTGTTGACTTCAATGTCCACTTTTATGTTTATATATGTATATATATATATATATATATATATATGTGTGTGTGTGTGTGTGTGTGTGTGTGTGTGTGTGTGTGTGTGTGTGTGTGATAATCCGGCAAAATGATAGATAAAGGAACAAATAGAAAACGCTTATAAATTTAACATGTTTCGCTTTTATTTTAGAATTATCATAATTGTGATGAGGCTTAAATAAAAGTGAAATATGTATATATATGTGTCCCATTTGTTCTGTTTCCTTCATTCTGTCGAAATCTAATCCATATTAGATCTCAATTCACGCAAACGCACGCATATACATATCTATATATATATATATATATATATGTGTGTGTGTGTGTGTGTGTAATGGTCGTCTTTTTCCGAGCACACCGTCTGCTAGGGTAGATAGCTAATCACTGTCACAGACACGTGAGCAGGCACATTTGTTTTGTAGCCAAAAATCTCACTTGGAAAAATAATGACAAATTTGAAAACATTTTTGTGTGACGGGTTTCGTCGTTTAGCACTCCATCGGATTAAAGTGATGTTTATGTTGATATAATTACATATACACACGAAAGAGAGGGAGATGCTGAATTAAATGTTTGGATAGTAGTGATACGAGAGGAAAGAAGAGAAATGTGTGTGTGTGTGTGTGTGTGTGTGTGTGTGTGTGTGTGTGTGTGAGAGAGAGAGAGAGAGAGGGGGGGACAGATAGCGACGTAGAAGGAAAAAAGAAAGAAGAAATGGAAGAAGGAAAGACAGAAAAAGAAAGAAAGAAAAAAGAGAAAAGGAAAGATGAATCCGAGAAAGAAGAAAAGCAAATAAAAATGATGGATTTAATGAGAAGAAACGGAAGTTACTATGCAGGATAAAAAGAATTTAGTTTGATGGAAATTTAAGAACTAACCAGAAAGAAGAAAGAGAAAATTCTTGAAAGTGAAAAGGAAGATGATAAGTAGGCGAAAAAAAAAAAAAGGCAAATTAGAGATGATGAAAACACTTTTAAAAAAAGTGGTTAAACTAAATGACAGGAAGTTGAAATTCAGGAATACCAATATCTTCCGAGTGTAACGTGCTAACATCTACTTGATAGAAAAGATTAGGAGAATCAAAAAAAAAAAAAAGGTAAAAAGTAAAAAGAAACGAAAAACAAGGATAAAATCGGAAGAAAAAGAATATAAAAGGCGAAATAAAAGAAGGAAAAACGCGCGAAATGTAAGAAAAAACTTGGAAGGTGAGATAAAATTTGCAAAAATAACAAACAAAAGATTCAAAACTAAGAAATCAAAAGAAGTTATAGAAATGACTGTGATGATAGGAATGATAGAACTGATATGGAATTGGAAACTGTCTAAGGTAATATTAATGTCAGATTTTATGTTTGAGACGAGGGAAGCAGAGAAAAAGTATTTAAAAAATATAGGTACCATGAGTACAGTGCACTGAACGACCCTAACAGACCAACATCAAAAACATCTTTGGAACCTCGACCGAGAAAAGAAATCGTCATAAAATTTGTACTTTTGAAGAACAACGCCATCCAGTTATAAACATTTTATAGTATATTTCTTAATGCGTGAATAAATAGACATCAGTATTTAAGAAAAAGGTTGAATGAAATTGCCTTTACGCATGTGCGGCAGAAATACCACCCACATGTATCTCCCAGAAAGACACCCAAACAATGGTGTCGTCGCCTAGCTAATGTCTTACCATTATATGGAAGGTATTTCTCGGAGATATATTTCCGCCGCACCCTGTAGCATGATTAAATGATTTCCCACAAACCTCCCATCACAGCTATTTACGTGCCATACATGATACACGCTTGAGTGTCTCTTTCGATCCATGACTGAATACTGAAGGTTTTCCATTGCTTTCTGCTATAGACTGGTTGCCAACCGAAAGCTATAGAACCCAATATGCCCTGCTATTTAACCCATAGCTACAGGGAGAAGAGATGGATTAATACCTTCCCCAAGTTTTTTTCATAATCATTTCACCATAATCAAAGCAGTACTGCCACTGGTGAGCAAGGGATTTAATAAAAGAAGGGTGGTGAGAAAAAGGAACAAGTTACAGAGGGTGTCAGAGAATGGGTAAGAGAAAGATGAGAATGATGTGGAGAGAGCTGTATGAGAGTAGAGTGGAAAGGGAGAAGAACATGATACAAGGTTTGTTAGAGAAAGTATGCGAGTCAAAGAGATAGGAGATAGCAATTGACCTTGTGTTTTAATTCTTGGAGATTGTAGCTGTCAGATATTTACGAATAAATGAATGCAACTAATTCAATTCAAATTTGAACTCGGCTCCCCACAATGCACCTCAAGGGGAACATACAAACGATGCAGGAAAACATGGTCAATTACCTGTACCACTCCAGCAAGTAACTGACCAAAAGCGTCTCAGTTTCCTTGTCCACGCCACAACCCCTCCATCATAGACGAAATGTTGCAAGCCTTCCACTGCTCTATCGCTATTTCCATGAAAAGCGCCCAGACGAATTACATTTTTTACTTCCACCAGTTCTAACCTTCACTATTAGGACGCGTCATGCTGCGCAAATATATATGTTGGATTTACAACAACTACATTAACGAGAAGTCTTACATTACACTTGTTTGAGTATTAGTCCATTTCTAGAAATCTACAAGAACATTCCTGTCTACATTCAAAATATAAAAAAAATAATGATCGATAACACTACTATCCTACAGATTCTCGGGGCAATATTCATTAAAAAACTTAAGCCATCAATTAATAGAATCAGCTATGAATACTATAGTAACGTTCTAAAATGTTTGTAAAAAGAACAGTTTTTTCATGTTTTAACACGTGCATAACCATGACATTACAACATATAAAAAAAAAATTCCATTTTAGAAAATTTTCACGTTAATGAACGCTAACCAATTTGTCAACCGTTATATTTGAAGTAGAAAAAAATTTTACAGTCATTTTTAGCAACACAGCTTTGCTGTTATTTTTTGTTACCATAACTCACACCCCTGAAGATGATCTCGGAAGGAGATTGAAAGTACTTGAGAACATTGAGAAATGAATGATAATAACATCTATCAACGTTACAGCTTATTACTGACATCTTTCAATTATAATACGCGAAAGATTATCCATGAGTATGAACGGATTTGATTAAAAATAAGCAGACACAATTATTGCAACTTATTTAATCTGACACACACACACACACACACACATATATATATATATATATATATATATATATATATATATATATATATTCTATCCTGTCACGCTCTTGAGGGGGTGATTGTTTTTCTTAAGTCTTAATGTAAGATACTCAATAGTAGGTACATCAATATATATGTGGTCGTCTTTTTAGACGGCATGTTGATATAAATATTTTCCCTTAATTTTTGACAGGGTCAATTTTTCGGGCCCACTCGTAATAATAATAATAATAACCAAGAATAAATATCAACCCAAATGCAAATTCTGTCATAAATACCCAAAAGCAATTGACCATCCTGTATTATGCTGCACACTGTTAGCACCCACTGAATATAAAAGTCAGCATGAGTGTTGGTATCCGAGCGTTGGTATCCGAGAGGTTGAAGTCATTGATGACATAGAACGCAACCCATGTTGATGCAACCCAAGCAGACAGTTAAGATGAGTATCGTTTGAGTCTTTGACAATGCGGCTGGAATGAATGAATGACTTAATTAAATTTAGATGTAAAAGATTAAAATTAAAAAGCCTTAAAATATCTATAAACAGTATTCTGGCTATTTTTTTTTTTTAATCATATCACCCCGAAGCAAGGCGATAACGCCACTGATGCGCAGGGGGCTACGTAAGAGTAAAAAGATTGGAAAAGAGAAAGCCGGAAACCACATCCTAAACAGGGAACAAGGGATGAGCCTCTTCATCTGTTCAACAGACGTGGGTGGAGTGCGAACCGGGCGATATTATTTTAAGATGAGTTATTACAGATTTCATGAATATACTAAGTACTACTCCCTCAGTCAGTCAGTTAAGTGTCATACGTGATACACGCTTTGGAAAGAAAAATGACTGACTGCAGTAGGTTGCCATTGCTTTTTGCGGTAGACTGGTTGCCAGCCAAGGCTATAGAACCCAATCTGTCCTATTATAACTGAAGGAAAGAGACGGATTAATACCTTTCCCAAGGGTATTTGTGGGTAAGTGAATGCAAGGAATTCAACTGGAATTCGAACTCGACATCCGAGTCGATATCCGCTGTACCACAAACTCACTAGGAAATAGTATAATCGTATGTCAGGTTACTGTACAGGGACTTCTGATAATATATAACCTAGTACTATTTACGGCATTATCAGACCAAAAGCAAATGAAATGGTTCTCCTGGGAAGATGTATGGATAGACACCCGGTAGGATTGAAAACAAAACCGGATGAACCTTCTTCTCAGGCCAAAGGCCATCTAACACAGTGATATCACGGTATCCCTTGGTTGAAGACTAGCTAGATTGAAGTCGGCAGCCAGGGAAAAGGTTCCTCTCGATGGAGTTAAAAGTCCTGTATCATCAAGTGGGACGTTGGCTGTGGCTTGACCAGGATAGAGGTGGGCTATACCAAGTACATGCTGAAGACCATGAATGGAAAAATCTCAGGCTTTCAACGTAGTTGCGTGTAGTGAACTGGTTATATTCTTTATTGAGCAGCGACTCTGAGACTATGTCTGATCATAAGATTGATGATAATGATGATGATGTTGATGATTGTATAACTATGCATATGTGCTTATACATCTCTGTATACATTTAACAAATATTTAAAAATAGAGCGATTTCGTAAATGGGACTAGTTGTCCTGGAAAGTCAATCCATCTAAGAAAAATAAAATTTACACTATCTTGCAGTTATAAGCAATCATTGGAAAGACTTTAGGAGAAAAAAAACAGTGGATAAATCTAAAGCCAGAATTCCAGAGGCAGTCGGACGCTGGAACTCTACCTCGTGCTGTCAACTTCTGAGACAATACCAATTCCAAGCAATATCAGCATCCACCCTGGACAACATCGGTGGTGTATAGCAGGGTGCGGCTAACGATAAGATCCTGCCGAAGACTAAGAGAGTACAACAGAGTCATCTCACCATAGGCTGAATTAAAACTCACCATGCGTCAGGTATTAAATGAAATGGAAGAAGAGGAAATTGGCCCATCCTAGTTTCTTTTACTTCAGGATAATGTTGAAGGGTGTTTAACCATTTCTTCTTCTTCTTCTTCTTCTTCTTCTTCTTCTTCTTCTTCTTCTTCTTCTTCTTCGTACTACATCTCTTTAGAACATAGGCGATCATGGCTCCATACAACTTCCTATCTCGTTTGGCTCTTAGCAGCTTTTTTCCCCCTCCTTACTATTAAATTGTTTATTTATACTGTTTTGGGATTTTAGAAAAGAGCTGAAAATAACCAGGTTCCTCTTCTCTCAATCTCATCAATCAGCTAATGAGACACACACTCCGAAATATACAGGCAGCTAAAAGATTGTACTGAAGCGTGAAACTGACAGTTGCCATACAATTTAGATTCATTTGTGGCGCAGTGGATATCGGCTCAGAACGAGAAATCGGGGAACCGAGTTCGAATTCCAGTTGAATTCCTTGCATTCACTTACGCGCAAATACCCTTGGGAAAGGTATTAATCCGTCTCTTCCCTCCAGTTATGGGTTAAATAATAGGACGGATTGGGTTCTATAGCCTTGGTCGGCAACCAGTCTACCACAGAAAGCAATGGCAACCTACTGCGGGATAATCTCCTGCCCAGTCAGTCATGCCTCTTTCGAGACATTATCGCCCAAAGCGTGTATCGCGCATGGCACTAAACTGACTGATGTCCACACTGTTTATATTGATAAAAATTCTCTGATACTGAGCACTGTTTCTCTATAAATATAACATTTTTTAACTGTATATGAATAATATATATAAGGAAGTAATGTACTTTTTATTTAATAATGCTCTTAAAAGTTATTTTAGTGGATAGTTGTATCTGAGTACAGGATTATGTATATTCATTTATTTTTCTCACTCTAGTGAGCCATCGTTAGATCCAGCACGCTCTAACCGGCCGAGCCGGTATTAGCAGTAGTACTCTCTGCTCACGGAGACGCAGGTTCGAATTCTAACTGAAAGCGCATATTTTTCTGCAAAAAGATTTCTCAAATTTTCATGCCGGTGGATGAAAATAAACAAATATACCGTTTAATAAATAAAAAGTTCTATTACTTAAATATGGCCATGCCCTAAAAATAAAGTTAAATTGATATATATATATAAACTTATTTATAAATCGAACTTTGTCTGTGTGTGTATGTATGTGTGTGTGTATGTGTGTGTGTCTGTGTTTCCGTTACCTATAGACTCCGAAACGGCTGAACCGATTTTCTTGAAAATTTACACAGATGTACTATAAGTGTCTGCGAGTGTTCTTAGCTAGGTTTTGTGTCGAGGAACGAACCCCCGATAAATATCGAAAATCGATAATCGAAAAAATCGGGTAATAGAAGGAGTGGTCCGATTTTAATCAAATTTGATACACTCATAGACAAAGACATAAGAAACGATATTCAGAAGTTTCAAGGTTGCAGTTCTTACAATAGTGCAGAAAATCGATAATATATATATATATATATATATATATATATATATATATATATATATATATATAAGGCAAGATGTTTGTGTGTGTGTCTGTTTATCTGCTGTTATGTCTGTATTTTTTCAGCCCTTTTATTTTAGTTCTTGCTTCGGGTTTAGCTCTAAGTAGGTATAATTGTAGTTCTTAGTCTCAGCCATGATACCATTTACTCAGAGGACGTATTTAGCTTTCAAAATTTAGTTTACGACGAAAAAATCTTATTTGATATCGATACCAGGATATCAAAATTTGACTTACATCCATTCATTTTTCTTTCAGTCTATGGTTTCGCTTTAACTGGAAACAACTATTGCTTTTCAGTCTTTCGTTCCAACGTCCAAAGAGTCTGAGCTCCAGGACCATGGATTAGTTTTAAAGCTTTCATTTCGGGCTATACTGCTAGTATATATATATATATATAGATAGATAGATAGATAGATAGATAGATAGATAGATAGATAGATAGATAGATAGATAGAATAAGTTAAAGAACAAGTAGGCAAAAATTGTCTTTAATCTAACATGTTTCACTTTTAACAAGCTTTTTCAGAGATTTCTTAAAAGCGAATGATTTAAAAGTCCCAGAGACAGTATGTTGATTGAGGCAGAGCTCCATTGGTCATTGCTTTTTCTATCTTTAATATTTATCCATTGTTTTATCTGATCAATGAAACTATACCTCAATCAACATACCGTCTCTGGGACTTTTAAATCATTCGTTTTTAATGAATCTCTAAAGGAGCTTGTTAAAAGTGAAGCATGTTAGATTAAAGACTTTTTTTTCTATTTGTTCTTTACGTATTCTATTTATGTTCTCGGATTCCGATCCATATATTCAACTCATATATATATATATATATATATATATATATATATATATATATATATAGAGAGAGAGAGAGAGAGAGAGAGAGAGTTAGAGAGAAATGTTTGAGACTTTTAGCGCGCTTTTATTGATGTCGGATCAGTGGTTTGATGCCAGGTGATAACTTGTAAATGAACTTACCGAAATTTTGTTTTATGCCCTGATTACATTCGACCATCTTTAGGGCGTTTTGATAGAAAGATGGTTGTAAGCAAAAGGAGTGCTCGTGTGGTGTTTATTTATTTATTTTTTACGCGTTATTTAGAATAAGCGTAGGTTCACGTGCTATGGCTGGAATAGATTTTAACGGCTCGTGCCAAAAGACTATAATTAAAAGGCATTTGACACATGCGCATATATATATTTCTCTCTCTTAGCCGTTTCCATTGGTTCTTTCTTACCAGTTCATTTTTCATTTCTCTTGTTTTCCTCTTTCCTTTTTTGTTTCCTTTATGTCTTTCTCGTTCCTCTTTATTTTCCATTTCTTGATTGCTCTTTTTGTTTCCTCGTCTAAACTGCCGTCTTTCTTTCCCCCACTCTTTTTTAATATCCTCTTACCTCGTACAAAAAGATTTTTAAAAATATAAGGAAGTGTTATTTTTTTAAATTTTCTTTTCCAAAAAAAAACGTTTATTACCATCACTATTAATTCTTGATGAGACATTGTTCTTTTAATGTCGAAACAAAAGGTACAATTTTGTAGTAGCTTGTAGTTGTACATGTTCTAAAGTATAATTTATAATAATAATAATTGCTCTATTTTTATATTTAGCACTTTTTTAAATTTATGTTTTGAACGTTGCAATTATTTTCTCCGTTCCTTATTCATTTATCTACACATCACTCATTCAGTAATGAATTAGTGCACTCTGGTTACTGGCGTATGATACACCATACGCTAAAAGTCTGCCTCAAAGAATAAAAGCTCAGAGGTAGAATCGCCGACTAACGCCAATTGGGTTTCAATCCTGGGTCAAAATCAATCGGATATCTAACCGTACTGATGAGCTGCCAAACAGATCTGTCTGCGGATGACATATATATATATGTTTTAATCATTTCACTCAAAGCAAGACATTCCACTGCCACTATTACGCAGGTGGTTACATAGGGGAAAGTCATGAGAAAGAGTGGTTAGTTATACGAAATGTCGGAAGGAGGGTGGTGGACGGATGAGGATACGGAGGATAAAGGTTGGGTAGAGTGTTTGAGGGAATGGATGCGAGTTAGTGTGATAGATGTGTATTGACCTTACATTTAAATTCCTGGAGATTGTAGATGTTGGGGAAGCAAGTATTTGGAAGGGAATTCCACAGGCGGGAAGTGCGAGAAAAGTAACATTAGAGTAGAAATGGCGGTTACATTTTATCTGTTTCACTGTAAAAGGGTGGGACCTAATTGCTAATCTAGTATATCTTGCAAATTCATACCTAGGGGGCACCAGTGAACTAAATTCCTCGGAGTAGAAGCCGTGAAAGCATTTATAGAAGAGGCACAGGGAAGCTACATCACGCCGGTGAGAGCGTGACTTCAGCCGGGCTGCCAAGTCGGCATCGAACATATTACAGATTCTCCGTTGTATTTTGTCAAGGACCCCAAGGACAATATAAGGGTTAACCGACCAGATGTAGCAGCAGTATTCAATACACGGGCGGATGGTAGATTTATAGATGTGCAGGATGGACTCAGGCGGGAAAAACTTCCGGGCTCTGCACAGAGAACCGACTTTCATAGCAGCGGATTTAGCAATAGATTCGTTATAGTCATTTCACTTGAGGTCCGCTGAGAGTGTGAAGCCAAGAAGGCGTACTGTTTAACTCTCAGGGAGGCAGGCCTGTTCCATGCTAATGGGAGGTAGAAGCGATTGTCTATGATGGTAAATTGATAGCAGCTTCGTTTTGGAAGAATTAAAATTTACGAGCCATTTCTTACCCCAGTCCACTACGGATTGGAGGTCTTTCTCAAGCTCGGCAGCGAGGTTGGCTTTATCGCCTACACCGGATTTTTGATCGAGGCGAGAGTAAACTGTGGTGTCATCGGCGTACATGCCTACTTGGGATCTTATAGCATCGGGGAGATCATTGATGTAGATCAGAAAGAGCGTAGGACCTAGGATAGATCTTTGATGTCCGTTTAATACTACCTTCAATGTGCGATTAGAGAGGAATGACTGGATTAGGTCAAACAAATGTCCATTTATACCATAGCCCCGCAATTTGCATAGAAGGCCAGCATGCCAGATTCTGTCTAACGCTTTGGAAATATCACTTTGAACGTTGAATAAATAAACGGTGCGTCTGCTCAAATAGGAGTATTCACTTCAATAATGTTTAAAGTGATGAAAATATGTCGGATTAATAAAAGATCTATTCTAAACACACACACATTTCCACATACACACACATGCATATATATATATATATATATATATATATTATATATATATATATATATAAACACACGCACACACACATGCATATATATATATATATATATATATATATATATGAATATATGAAAAGACAAAAAGAAAACTTATCTTCACCGACAAGTTTTGTTCTCTCAGGAACTTTATCAAGGCATATACGCGGATTTTTTTTAACAAGCTATTATTTTTAAGCAAAAATGTTTTTATCAAAATTGTTATACTTTCAAGACTCGAAATTGGAATTAGCCATCACTTAGTTTAATTTTGATTTAGCAGACAACCAACGAAAAATAAATATATTCCCATTCCTTGTTGCACATGAGCAAAACATATATCCTTAATGTAATATTTGGGTAGGTGAAAAGTCGACCAAGATGGCGAGATTGTTTAATCGGGTCAATACCATAAGGGATACAGGTTTGGGCAACCATTTTTTTTATTTTGATTCATGACTGGTGAGGCAGAGATTTTCTTGCAGTAGGTTGCTGTTTCTTTCTGCGACAAGGCTATAGAACGCAGTCTGTCTTGCTGTTTATCCCATAACTTGGAGGAGAAGGAATAGATTCTTACCTTTCCTAAGGCTATTTGCGCGTAAATCACTGTAACGAACCTGATTGGAATACGAAATCGGCTCCCTGGTGAAATTATGAATGGTCCACCTAATCCAACCCTTGGCAAATCATCAAGAATTTATGTCAGAGCCTAATTACATCTCAAATTTATAGCTTTGGTAATCAGATCCTCTTTTCATAATACAGATTGTTAATAAAATGCAACAGAAATGAAAACTTTTTTATCAAACAGTATCAAGAAATTGATATCGGTTATCATTTAACAAAGATGTGAAACAATCTGATTGTTCGCAGTTATTAAATTCACTCGAAAATTTGATTTCTCATTTATAAACACGTAAATAATACAAATTAATACTAAATATCCCAACAAGAGTTGACATGTTAGAAAACCTACTTGTTTTTTTATGTACCGTGTCCTCTCAAGACGTAGCTGATGATGTCCTTCCACATCTTCCTGTCCTTTGTAGCTCTTAATGAATTTTGTTTTTCTGTTATTTCTCTTAAACCCTGTTCTGCTATCCATTTACTGAAGTTCACTAAATATGTCATGCGTTGTTTGCTATGTCCCTCTTGCCTTCAATCTATCCTGTGAGTATCATATTTTCCAAACCCTTTTTTCTCATTTTGTGTTCTAAAAATTTCTACTCTCTTCTCTTGATATTAAGCATAAGTTTCATTTTTGTTTCCGTTTTGTCTAAAACCTCCTAGTTGATCACATGTTCGACCCATGGAACACTCAGCATCCTTCTGTAATACAAATTCATGCTAGTTAAAAGAAATATTTTCATGAAGCTTTACTTTAGATATGATGCCTTATTATCGTGCGAGATTATGAGTCTCCACAACTTCCTACCTTTCTGGCTTTTAGTAAAGTTATTTTTTTTTTTGCTATATCTCATCATTTTTTCTAAATCTTTGACGTTATTCATATGTTCAGTCCATGGTATCCTCAGCATCCTCCCGTAGAATCACATTTCTGTTGCCTCTTCAGGTCTCTTCTTCATATTTGATTAGATTGTCTAGTACTCACTACCATAAAGGATTATCGATTTTACATAACATTTATATATTGTATTTTGGTTTCTAAGTATTTTTTCTGTTTTTAATACTTTGCTTAACTTTTTGACATCGTTTATCCCTAGTTCGAATTTATGTGTCGCATTTTTCCACCCTCTTCTAAACTGCAGTCTTTTACGGTCTTCTAAGCATCTTTACGGTTAATTGGTTCCTTGGGTATTGAAGAAATATATAGACGCGTTTCCGAGTGATTAGAATGTTAGTTTTCTGCTCATGAAACTCGAATTCGATTACATTTTTGTCGATTTGTCAGGGAGGTAACTCTATATGAAAGCAATACCAATACGCTTTCTGAATTGACGAAAGTAGCACGTACCTGACTGGTTTGGTTTATTATGTTTTGCAGTATATCAACCTTAATTGGTCATTTAATACCGACAAGGTGTTTAAGATAGGTTCGTATAAATAGTATGTGTATTTTTTTTCGAAAATGTATTGTACCTTGTTTTGTTTTTTAGTTTATCGTTGGTGTATTTAATATAAAACAATCAACAAACCTCGAAACCTCACAATCAGAGTCATTGCTGTCAGACGTAGTTTATCGTCATACCCAGGACAGCACGTAACTTAAGTGTTCGAACGTATTGGCCTTGTGCAAACTGTTTATCACACGAGATGATGCGCCTTCTCACAGGGATCCGACATTGAGAGCCTTTTCTTTATAAATATTGCAATAATAAGCTTTCGGTTCACATGAGCCATCTTCAGAGAGGTTGTTTAGACTGAAATATTATAACATCCACCATTACCGACGATTTTATTTTGTGTTGACATAAAACACCGCTTGGCAACGAAAACTTAGAAGAAAATCAATAAATAATTATCCAAATGTTGGAGAATTTTTGTCTTTATTTTCAACTGAAATTAAAGCAAAAATACGACGTTTAGAACGGCTCATGATTAAATATAATAGACATTCATTGTCTCTTATATTTAACAGCATATGTTTAGAAAATTATTTGCTGCCTCGATACACTATATATATATATATATATATATAACGGTGGACAACGGTGAAGTAATTATTAATTTCATGTTTGTTATTATTATTATTATTATTATTATTGTTGTTATTATTATTACTATTATTCTAGAATATATGATAAATTGTACAAATAAAACTAGAACGTTTATGCATATAGAGTCTTGTGTATGTTAAGTTCCGAACACAGTTTATTTATAGGTAAAACAAAATTAATTCTTGATAATGGCTAAAAGTATAGACGAAAGCACTGGAAAGTACAAAAGCTTTGGACAAATCATACATAATTTGAGTTGCGAAAAGAAAAAAAAATTATACGAACACATGAAAAATTATATAAAAAACTCAATAATACCTTATCTGTCATTTTCAATGAAACCTATATACATACACACATATCTATATATGAAATTAAAGCAAAAATACGACGTTTAGAACGGCTCATGATTAAATATAATAGACATTCATTGTCTCTTATATTTAACAGCATATGTTTAGAAAATTATTTGCTGCCTTGATGCACTATAAGGATAGAGTTTTATATAAGTGAAGATTGACTTCGCTTATTATGGTCAAGTGGCCTAAATCGCTTTGTATCATTCTACGGTCAGATATATCTCATTCTCTGGCAAAAAAAAAAAAAGCGTCTCCGAGTTCTTGTGTATAATGAATTATACTCTATCCCCTAACCACTCCTTCACATGCGGAATGTGGCAAGCCTTTCTCGCTCTGTCGCTATTTCCACACAAAGAGGTCAGACGAACTCTATTCCCTGGTCCCGCCAGTTAAAATTTCCAGGGGAAAGGACACGCTTGTCACTTACATAGTATCAATCTACATACATTCTTTCCGTATTCCATCAGTGAGAAGTGTTCTTCTCGAACAGCTTGTTCCCGCAAACCACTGCATTGTGGAACCGGCTTCGTAGAGGGTTTTTCCTCTGTAACTACAATCTTAACTTGTCCAAGAAGGTTAGAATCTTCCCCTACTACCCGCAGAGATTGCCTTTTAACATAACCTTAATCTACCTCAAATGGCCTGAGCTTTGTAAAGGGTGAACCTTACTGTAGAAATAATATTTTGAGTAAGCAAAGCATTAAATGACTTTTCACATTTTAGGTTTGGCCCAATTCTTCCTCAGATGTGTGTCTCTTTTCCCAGATGTATTTCTTTTTTCCAGATGTGTGTTTTTTCCAGATGCCCACGTGCACGCACCTGCGTGTATTTCTTTAACTTTTCTCTATATTTTCTATATATACAGGTTGGTTGAAAAGTAATTCCCTATTTTAGGTATGGGTGGCTTCGCATGGGACTTTTTTGGAGGAATAGGGACAAGTCTGTTATGCCAAACCTCGATCTAGGAAGAACTTGAAAACCAAATACAAGATGTCTTCCATACCACAAGCGCTCCTATTATTTTTAATATATTATTATTAATAAATAAACCATAAGTATTTTAAAACGAGGAGTTACTTTTCAATAACCCTATATATATATATATATATATATATATATATATATAAACTTATTTATAAATGGAACTTTGTCTGTGTGTGTGTGTCTGTGTGTGTGTGTATGTGTTTGTGTGTGTGTCCGTTACCTATAGACTCCGAAACGGCTACACCGATTTTCTTGAAAATTTACACAGTTGTACTATATGCGGCTGCGAGTGTTCTTAGCTAGGTTTTGTGTCGAGGTACCCCCGATAAATATCAAAAATTGATAATCGAAAAAATCGGGTTATGGAAGGGATGGTTCTATTTTAATCAAATTTGATACACTGATAGACAAAGACATAAGAAACGATATTCAGAAGTTTCAAGTTTGCAGTTCTTACAGTAGTGCAAAAAATCGATAATATCCCCGATATCAGAAATCGATACCCCCGATATTCTATCTGATGAAAAACCGATATTCAGCCATCAATATGGGTCATTTTCTCCAATTTTACTCCCGATGGGTACTATAAATTGTCATGGACTTACTTAGGTTAGTTTATCCTTGGATGACTTATTTGACTCCGATATTGTAAATCGATACCCCGATATCCTACCGAGTCTTATCAAAATCAGTTTTTCAGCCCTTTTATTTTAGTTTTTGCTTCAGGTTTGGCTCTAAGTAGGTATAATTGTAGTTCTTAGTCTCAGCCATAATACCATTTACTCAGAGGACTTATTTGAGTTCCAGGACCATTAATTAGTTTTAAAGCTTTCATTATACCCGAGCAACGCCGGGCTATACTGCTAGTATATATATATATATATATATATATATATATATATATATATATATTATTATTATTATTATTATTATTATTATTATTATTATTATTAATTATTCACTTTAGAACATGCACGAACTACAAACTACTAAAAAATTGTATATTTTCTTTCGACATTGAAAGAACAATCTCTCATCAGGTAGTCAATAATGATGGAAATAAAAGTTTTATTTATTATTAACTACCTGATGAGACATTATTCTTTCAATGTAGAAACAAAATGTATAATTTTGTAGTAGTTCGTACATGTTCTAAAGTAATAATTGATAATAAATATTCATTGCTCTATTTTTATAATGAGCAATGTTTACTGTTTTCAATTAATGTTTTGAACGTTGCAATTATTTTTTTCATTCTTTATTTATTTGGATATATAAAACACCGGCCTTTTTTTAATATTTTATTGTATTTTACAAATTTTGGAATAACTTGTTCCATATCTGGATGAGAATTTCTGTACGGTCTCCTTGTGTAATTTGGTGAATTATGCCATAATCCTTGTCTTCGGTTTATCTTTGTTGTTACAAAGAGTTTTGCTGGTCTCTCGCTCAATATCGCCCCACAAATAATAATCGAGGGGGTTGCAGTCTGGGGAATTAGATGGCTAGATGTAAGGGGTGAGGTGCTCGCAGAAAATTTCCTAACAGCCATGACTGGGTCCTCCTGATTGTGTGGCTTAGTGCTGAGTCCTGTTGCCAGAAATAGAGTTTTCCAGCAATCACACTCTTGTACTAGGAGAGCACTAGCTCCTCAAGACACTTGATGCAAGCCTCTGCGTTGGGTCTGAGACCCTGTGGAAAGATCAATAGAGTAATAACGTCGCCATCATTAGTGATCACTCTAAATACCTTCGAAATCACCATTGAACTCATTTAATTCTTTCCTAATCCTCTGCACTGTCCTTTGATTGACACCCAAACACTCTGAAATGTTCATATTGGAGTTTCCGGCGAGAATACCAAACAATGCAACATGCCGTTTCCAAAATTCTGGCGTAGGGAATTACTTCATGTCGCTCATTTTCTCACAGACGGTGCCCAACTGATCTTACTACACTGTGCAGTTGGCAAAACAGAAAACAATGAAAGTGCATGAAGGAAATTAAAAATATATAATCACGATAATGTTTCCATCGCACCCCGTATATATTATGTTCTCCGGATTTTTAAGAGAAATTAAATACAAACGAAATTATGCCATTAAATATTTACTGAACTAATTGTGAACCATTTTGTTCCACAATCTTTCCGCACTTTTCCTTCAACTTAACGATTCTGTCGTCGTAGAATTTCGGTGTTTTCTTGGCGAATTTCTTTATGTCATCCAAAGAATAAAAAAAAATTTTACCAGTGAGATTATTTTCTAAAAACCTGATTAAATAAAAATCCGAAATAACAATGTCTGGTAAATATGGCGGGTGGGGTAACACATCCCATCCAAGCTATAACCATTTTTGCTGGGTCTCCAAAGAAACGTAAGATGAGTCATTATTCTGATAAAAAAAAAACAAAAAAAAAAAACGATACCTTTTCTGTTCACCAATTTTGGCGTTTTTTTTTTAATTGCTGCCTTTAATTCGCCCAGTATCGAACAGTACTTTTCAGAATCAATTGTCTGGTTACTTGGCAAAAACTCATAGTGCAGGATTCTTTTCCAGTCCTTACCAAATGTACAGCATGACTTTCTTAGAATGAAGACCTGTTTGGCCTAGGCTAAAGTTAATCCATGTCGCTTACCCTAGGAACTCTTGTGCTAAACATTGTTGTAAACAATCCATTTTTCATTACCTGTCACAATTTGTTTAAAAAGGGATACTTTTCTATTGTCTTTATACAGCAAAACACAGATGAAAATGCAACCCAAAAGATTATATTTACTCAAATCATGTGGTATCCAGACAGTGTAAAGATTTAAAGACTCAAGATTCAGTAAGTGCTCTTGGATGGTGGATTTTTATAAATTTATTTCCTCTGCCAATTCCCACATTGTGTAATGCGGGTTATTCTGAATCAATATCTTGATTTGGTCGTCATATGTAGTTCCCCTCAATAAGGTTACAATCAACAACTGTAAACTTAGCGAACCACTTCCGTGCAGTTCTGTCAGTTAAAGAAACATCACTGTACACTGCACATTTCTTTCTTGTTTCTAGCAAAGAATCTTTGCTTTTACGGTAATAAAATACATCAGGCGTCTGAAATGCAATTTATAATCTTTCATTTTTATCTGGATGCAAAATTGACACGAATTAAGTAATTCTAAACTTTCTTTCTTAGGAGATAGTTTGAAGTGGGCTTTAATGTAAGCATAATAGTTTTTTTTTTCATCATATCACCCCAAGCAAGGCGAAAACGCCACTGATGCGCAGGGGGCTACGTAAGAGTGAAAAGATTGGAAAAGAGAAAAACCGGAAACCACATCTTAAACAGGAAACAAGGAATGAGCCTCTTCACCTGTTCAATAGACGTGGGTGGAGTGTGAAATAGATCACTCAATAAGGCTCGGGCCTGACATATAGATAGCGCTACTAATAAAAATCCATATGATTATTAATTACTAACCTTCAAATGGCACCTGACAAAATTTGGGCCCAACCGGATAATTAGTTTATGAATTACAGTTAATTAAGTGAAGCTACTGTTGCAAAATTTTCAAAGCAATGGAAACATCTGAATTTCGTGTGTTGATAACGCATTGCTTTCTGATGGAAATATACTGTTCAAGCAAAGCAATGGCTTGATAAGTGTTATTCGGACTCTGCTCTATCGGAAACAACGGTTAAGAGGTATTATGCTGACTTTAAACACGGTCTTACACGGTCTTACAGACGCAAATGATCCTAAACGCTCAGATCGCCTTAAAGTGGCAGTTATCCCGGTAAACACTAAAAAAATTCTACGAACTCGTTTTGACCGATCGTAAATTAAAATTGCCTGAGATAGCGGAGATGTTGAACATATCAGATGGCAGTGCATTCACAATTTTGCATGAACATTTGTCAATGAGAAAGCTGTGTTCAAAGTGGATGCTGCGTTTGCTCACAGTCGATCAAAAACAACTATGCGTCGACGATTCAGAGCGTTGTTTGCAACTGTTTTAAAGCAACAAGAAAAGTTTTTCGTAAATATGTGACAATCGATGAACATGAATCCACCACTTCACTCCGGAGTCAAATCGGTAGTAAACTGAGTGGACAGCAGAAGGTGAAAGCCGTCCAAAGCGACAAAAGTCGCAAACCTCAGCAGGCAAGGTTTTGGCCTCCGTATTTTGGAATGTGCAAGGTATTTTGTTCATCGATTACCTTGAGAAAGGAAGAACCATCAATAGCTAATATAATATAGCATTACTGGTGCGTTGGAAGAAATAAATCACCAAAAAAGGGCGACAAATGAAAAAGAAAAAGTGAACTTTCACCAAGACAACGCACTGTGTCACAAGTCGATCGCAACGATAACAGAACTACATGAATTGCACATCCAATTGCTTCTGCATTCACCCTTTTCTACAGATCTGGCCCCCAGCGACTACTCGCTGTTTGCAGGCTTCAAAAGAATACTCCAAGGAAACAGATTTGGCTCCAATGAAGAAGTGATATCGAAAACTGAGGCCTATTTTGAGGCCAAAGACAAATCGTTCTACAAAAAAGGCATCGAAACGTTAGAGAAGCATTGAAATCAGTGTATCAATCTAGAAGGAGACTATGTTGATGAATAAAGTATAATTTTGCCTAAATGTTGTTGTTTTATCATTTAGGTCGGGATATTATTGAGTGATGTGTTATTATATCTATGGATAAATTGACGTGTTCTAACGTGTTGAGATATGAACGACTAAAAATTGGCATATATATATATATATATATATATATATATATATATATATATATATATACGCTAGCAGTATAGCCTGGTGTTGCTCGGGTGCAATGAAAGATTTAAAACTAATCCATGGTCCTGGAGCTCAGACACTTTCGACGTTGGCACGAAAGACTGAAAAGCAATAGTTGTTTCCAGTTTTGCTTTCCTAGTATCGATATCAAATAAATTTGTTTTCTGGTAAACTGAATTTTGAAGGCTAAATACGTCCACTGAGTAAATGGTATCATGGCTGAGACTAAGACTACAATTATACTTACTTAGAGCCAAACCAGAAGTAAAAACTAAAATAAAAGGGCTGAAAAAAATACAGACATACAGGCGGATAAACAGACACACACACAAACATCTTGTCTTTTATATATATATATATATATATGTGTATATTATCGATTTTCCGCACTATTGTAAGAACTGCAACCTTGAAACTTCTGAATATCGTTTCTTAATGTCTTTGTCTATGAGTGTATCAAATTTGATTAAAATCGGTCCACTCCTACTATAACCCGATTTTTTCGATTGTCGATTGTCGATTTTCGATATTTATCGGGGCTACCGCGACACAAAACCTAGCTAGGAACACTTGCAGACACTTAGAGTACTGTGTAAATGTTCAAGAAAATCGGTTCAAGCCGTTTCCGAGTCTATAGGTAACGGACACACACACGCACATACACACACAAAGTTCCGTTTATAAATAAGTTTATATATATATATATATATATATATGTGTGTGTGTGTGTGTGTGTGTGTGTGTGCGTGTGTGTGTGTGTGTGTGTGTGTGAACAAAAAAAGAAGCGTACCAAATAACAGAAACAGCACCATTTAAGGACTACCAAGATCGGCAACAACTATTTAAAATGTAAATAATAATATAATGAAGAGGTTGACATTTCACACTACTTAAAATAAGAAGGAAATCCCAATCAGTACTGGAAAGAGCGATAACAGCTACTTGACTCGAAAAAACTATTTTTCTGAAAAAATGATTTAAGAGAAAGATTTTATAAACTTCAACCGAAAGCAGGTTTGACTACTCGGTCAAAGAACTCCAAATATTTCTTTGTAGGGAATGGCAAGTATCGCCATTACTTCGCGTTGCTTATTGTATACATTAGGATTACTCATGGTTTGCAGGATTACATACTTTACTGAAAAGCAAAGATTTCATCTACTTCTTTTGTCATTACATGATTTTGCTCTTTCTAAACCATCTACAAATTTTTGGGCACTACCCCATTTTCTTCTTCTTCTTCTTCTTCTTCTTCTTCTTCTTCTTCTTCTTCTTGTATATGTCGTGTCCCTTCAGGACGTAGGCGATCATTTCTTTCACATCTCTATTTTCCTAGTGACTCTTAGCACACTTTCTTCTGTAACCCCACCCAAATCCCGCTTTGCCATCTACTTCATCAAGTCCGTCTAGTATGTTACGTGCTGTTTTTCCCTGTCTTATTTTCCCTTTATCTGACCTGTGAGTATCAAATTCTCCAAGCCCTTCTTCATCATTATACGTCCCAGGAACTTTAACTGTCTTTTCCTGATGTTATACATTAGTTTCTTTTTCTTTTTCATCCTTTCCAAAACCTCATCATTGCTGACATTTTCAGTCCATGGTATTCGCAACATCCTTCTGTAGATCCTTAATACTTAAAGAGAGAATTCTGTTATTTTGATATTTCCCGTTATTCAAACTAATGTTGTGGTTATCAAATCTTCCTGATTCTAAGGGTGTGCCCTCTTTGCTTCGGTTTTCCTCAACATTTTCTCGTTTCTTATGCGCTCTATCAATGATATTCTCAAAATCCTTCTGTATAACAATATTTTTTTGCAACTAGTTTACTCTTTATCTACGAGGACGAAGTGCACGACAAGAGATACATTCTGATAGCTGCTAACGAATACAAAGAAGGCTTATCGAACTTGCTCGCTTTGAAGTCCTCAAAATATACTCTAACAGATCTTTGCTTCCATCTTCTTGGTAACACGGAAAGATTATAACCATTTTCATCTTCCTCAGTTTTATTATATATAAATATCATAATCTTTTTAATCATTTTACTCCAAGCAAAGCAATAAAGCCACTAAGATGCAAGGGTTTATCAAGCGTTAGAGAGTATAAGAAAATAAACCTTATTAACGAGATTTTTTTTTAATCATTTCACCCCGAGCAAGGCGGAAACGCCACTGATGTGCAGGGGGTTACATAAATGTAAAAAGATTTAATTAGAAAAGAGTGAGGAGTACAAGCTAGTTAGAAAGGAACAATAGAAAGCTGAGAAAGCAGGTTCGATGACAGATACATAGGTGGAGAAAAAGGGAAGGTTATACAGGGGAGGGGAGAGAGCTAGAGGCCAGTGGTTAGTAGATGAGTATTAACTTTGCATTTAAATTTCTGGAGGTTGTAGCCGTCAGGAAAGCAAGAATACGGGAGTGAGTTCCACAGGCGGGAAGTGCGAGAGAGGAAGCTGCAGGAGTAGAATTGTCGTCTGCATTTGGCTAACCTGACTGTGAATGGGTGGGACCCAGTTGCCAGTCTGGTTGCACGGGTAAACACCTGTTGAGGAGGCATCAGTGACTTAAGCTCATCCGAGCAGAAGCCATGAAAGTATTTATAGAAGAGACAGAGGGAGGCCACATTTCGACGATGGGAAAGTGGCTGCAGTCGAGTCGCCAGATCAGTACCTATCACATTACAGACTCTCCTTTGGAGCTTGTCAAGAACACTGAGGAGAACGGCAGGGGCACCTGACCATAAATGGCAGCAGTACTCCATGCACGGATGGATGGTTGACTTGTATATATGCAGGATGGATTCAGGTGGAAAAAACATCCTGGATCGACATAGTAACCCAACCTTCTTAGCAGTAGATTTTGCTATGGATTCAATATAGTGGTTCCATTTGAGGTCTGAGGACAGGGTAAGTCCGAGGAGGCGTAGTGTATTACTCTCCGGGAGAATCACCTGGTCCATGCTTATGGGAGGCAGAAGAGGTTGCCTGTAATGGTTGACAGACAAGAGCTTGGTCTTAGAGGAATTGAAGTTGACAAGCCACTTCTTGCCCCAGTTCACCACAGAGTGTAGATCTCGCTCAAGGTCAGCAGCGAGATTATGTCTGTCCGCCACGACAGGTTTCTTACTGGAGCGGGAGTATATTGTAGTGTCATCTGCGTAGATGCCTACTTGGGACTTGATCTCATCTGGGAAGGTCGTTGATGAAAATAAGGAAGAGCGTCGGGCCCAGGATAGAGCCCTGTGGAACAACAGCATTCGTGCTGTAGGACAAAGAGGCACGCCCATTCAGAACGACCTTCAATTTGCGGTTATTTAAGAAAGATTGGATTAGGTCAAGCAGGTGACCGGTAATACCATAAACGCGTAATTTGCATAGTGCCAAATCCTGTCGAAAGCCTTGGAGATGTCCAGAGCAACCGCGCGAGCCTCGTCAGACTCATCAAGGGCCTGTAGCATGTACTCCGTTACAGTTGTTAGCAGGTCGGCCGTGGACCTGTCGAAGCGGAATCCATATTGCCTGTCGGAGAACAGTTTGTGGGCGGTGAGATGATGAACTATTTCTGCATTGATTATAGCCTCAAATACTTTCCCGAATATCGGTAGAAGACTGACAGGGCGATAGTTGGATGGGTCCGAGGGTTCACCACAATTCTTAAAGACAGGAACGACTGAGGAGAATTTCCAGCATGCAGGAAAGCAGGAAGCAGAAAGGCAGTAGTTAAACAGTTTAGAGGGGACGGGGGAAAGTTCAGGGGCACACTTCTTAAGGACTATCACCGGGATTCCATCGTCTCCACACGCCTTATGGGGGTCGAGTTTTGAAATTACTCTGGATACTACTGTCGGGGTAATATATACTTCGTGCAGTTTGGCCTCAGTTCTAATAGGGAAGTCGGGTGAGTGCACTCCGGACGAGTCGAATGTGGAGTTGGATGAGAATCTGCGGGCAAAGCACTCAGCTTTGTCCGCAGATGACGTGAGAACCTCAAATCCATGGATTAAAGGAGGTATTGAGGATTTCCTATTGTTGAGCACTCGTTTACAAATCCTCCAATAGTCCTTGGAGCCGAACTTGCGGTCAGCTATGTGCTGTCGCCTTCTCTCAGCAAACAAGATAGAATAATAAAATAATAGAAAATAAGAAGAAAGAAGATAATCATTGATATTGTATTTAAATACTTGAAGGTCAAAGTTGACTGGAAAAGGAAGAAGCTTGAAGAGAGATCCAAAAGCGAGAAGTACAAGTTAAAAAAATTGTTAGCTTAGAAATTAAGGTTGTTACATCTAGCCATTTTAATCGTAGAATGATGAGGCATTTGTCGTCAGTCTAGCACTGCACTGAAATTCATAGTCTATGTATGATAGAGTAAAGTTCATCGGAAGAATTGTTGTAAAAATAATATTACTTATACAATTATCACGACTAGAAGAGACATTCTTTCTCCTCCTCCTTCAAGTCACTGGATTATCAAAGATAACCCAAAAGAAATATATATATATATATATATATATATATATATATATATATATATATATATATATAATGAAAACATATTGGATGCCTTTATAAATCCATTGATAATAATTTATTTCGCGGAGCTCTTAAAAACCGCTCTTCAGACCAAAATTCTTCACAAAAATAAATGGGTTAGATTTATCCAGACAAAAAGAATCGTGGGAGGATAGGAAAAAAAAACGAAGAGTGAGGAGGTTAGATATATAATGTTCGTTATTAAGTGAAGCGGTGTTTCTATCCCAGGTGATAAGATGACCTTGGAATGAACTTTAAGTTGGCCATTCTCAAATACATGACAGTAAATTTAGGGGCCGTATTTTCACTAAAAGAATTAAACTGTTAAATTTTTATATTAATTCTATCGATAATAATAATATCTTAATTTTGTAAATACTAATCTTTTATCTTTCTGGTTTTATGACAAAAATATTTTATTCTGTTAGATTCTAACACTGAGTTCTCATCGGATTACGATTCCCTGTGAAATTGACCTTACACATTACCAAGGATACCAATTTATATATATATATATATATAGTGTATCAAGGCAGCAAATAATTTTCTAAACATATATTTTTAAATATAGCAGACAATGAATATCTATTATGCTTAATCATGAGCCGTTCTAAACATTGTATTTTGGCTTCAATTTCAGGTGAAAATAAAGACAAAATTATCCAACATTTGGATATTTTTGCTATGCTAATTCTAAGCTTTCAGCTCACATGAGATTCATAAATTTTAATGTTGGTCAATTTTTGTCTTTATTTTAACCTGAAATTAAAGCCAAAATACGATGTTTAGAACGGCTCATGATTAAACATAATAGATATTCATAGTCTGTTATATTTAACAATATATATATATATATATACCGTTTTTTCTTTTTTCTCTTTTATGATCTCTCTCTCTCTCTCTCTCTCTCTCTCTCTCTCTCTCTCTCTCGTTCTTTCTCTATATATATATTTAGAGAGAGAAAGACAGAGTGCGAGAGAGACAGAGGGAGAATATGTGCGCGTTAGATTTGAAATTGCCAAAACGTACGTAAATGACGAACTGAAATAACAGGCATTAATTTTGACGAATTAAAAATAAACGAGAAAAAGTCACAAATGAAATAAACAGTTTTAACAAACTCGGTGCGAATTTCAAGTGTTTGATTTTCTACAAAAACTGCATATGAAAGCTAGCTTTAAAGACACGCTTTATACACCATTAATATTACAGTTTTAATCCTTAATGTGAGCTCAACATTTACGAACATGTGACAAGTCAAACTAAATTCAGCAAATATTTATATTCGTATGCCGAGAGATTTAACTGAGAACAAAAATGCGCAAATGTGCAATAAAGAAAAAAACCTGTCCCTATTTTCCAGCTTTAAGTGAAGGATTTATTGCCTTCAACTCATCCGTTAGAAAAAAGGATTATATTTTAACTATGGAAGACATTCGTAGTTCTTGAACATTCTTAAAATTTAGCAGTATTAACGAAGTAGCTATTTTGGGTAGCATATGAGATCTGAAAGAGAAAAGGGTTATCATCTGTCTCTCGTCTGTCCTCCCTGCAAGTAATTTTCTGCTTATTTATCTGAGGCTAATTGCTTTCTTTTAAAACAATACCTCTTATAAAAGAGGTAATACTAGAAGGTGGCATCCGAACTTCTTATATAAAATATTGTAATATACTTTTTAAAGGGCATTTCTTTCATCTTTTTCTTTTTTTTTCTTTTTTTTTTCCTTTTCGTCGCAACACACAAATTCTTAGATTTTTACTTTCGACGATTAATTTTTCACCAATAAAGAATATGCTTGAAACAAGATTTTGTAGGAGGTTACTGGGAGTACCATCTTCGGTGAATGTGAGCAACAAAGAAGTTTTATGGAAAAAAAGCAACAAAAGGACATTTTTGATAAAATATAGAAAGAGACAGTAGAAATTTCTGGATTCACAATGAGGAAAGATAGATTGAAGAATTTGGTAGAAATTATCTGACATTAATGTCTGTGTGTTCCGGTTTTGTGTGGCATGGTGCAGAGTCATATTGGCAGAAATGTGGTCTTCCAGCAGCCTCTCTTTTCCAGCAGCACAACTTTCTCAAAAGCACTTGATGTAGGCCTCCGTGTTGAGTATGAGACCCTAGTGGGAAGATGAATGACGGTATAATGTCGCCATCATTTGTGATCACTCCAAACACCTTTGTAATCACCATTACACACATTCAACTCTTTCTGGAACCTCTGCACTGTCCGCAGATTGACATCCAAACACGCTTCAATGCTTGCGAATGTGATTCACTACAGTACGCCTTTTTCCAAATTTCTGGCGTAGTAAATTATGTCATAGTGCCCTTGTTCTCACAGACGGTGCCCAACTTACCCTACTATACTGTGTAGCTGGCAAAATCAAAAGCAAAGAAAGCGCATGCGCGAAATTTAAAATATAAAATCGCTATAATTTTCCCATCGCATCGTGTAAATGATAAAATAAGGAATGGAACGGATAATAAGAAGATAAACATTACCTAGGCCAACAAATTTTAGGAAGTTGTGGAAACTCATAAGCGCGTATGTTCTGAAGAAGTTCACTTAGTTTATTCAAATTTGTAAAATTCTATTTCGTCGATGCGCACGTGTAACACTATACCTGGGACCGAAAGAAAGAAACGAAGTTATTTGGATAGACCGATCAATATACCAAAAAAAAAAAATAATAATTGAATATTTTTCTTCTTCATCCACTAGAGGCTAGGTCAAGGCATATTCTAAAAATGCCACCCAAGAAAATAGATAAATAAATTTACGGTTATCAAAAACGAACAGCCACTTGAAATAAAATTTTTTACGACTTTTGGAGTTACTGAGTTCAGAATGGTCATTGTTGCGAAATAGTCACTTTCTTTCTTTCTTTCTCTCTCTCTCTCTCTCTCTCTCTCTCTCTCTCTCTCTCTGTGTGTGTGTTTTATTGTGAAAATTTAACGCCCATTGATAAAATGACAGCTGACTATGGTTTTATTTGAAACAGAACCTTTTCCATTGCATGGGAAATTGTTGAAAGAACTTTGTGACCCTTAAAAACAGGCCATCTTTAATCAGAAAGAGGGACTGGATTCTTAGAAACATGTTTTTTTAGTTTTGGTTTCTTAACCAAAGCTAGATAATTTCTTGTGATGGTTAAATAAGAATTGAGAAGTCTTAGATAATTAAAAACGTCTTAAATCAAGAGATCGTTTCCTTTTTGTCACTTGTTGGCAAAAGGATTGAAATGAAAAGTCCCAGGTGCGAAAATAATAACGCACAAGAGCACGATAACAGATATTTTGGATGATAATCCAAATTTAGCCTTTTGGGCTGGACTACACCCTTCGGACGGTTATGGTGAGAAGCATCCATACAAAGCAGGAAGGAGGTGGAATTGATCAGATGACCAATGAGGAAAAGGCCCCGCCGGGATTTCAGGAAAGTCGGACAAACGTTCCACGCCCCTCAGGCAGTAGTAAGATACACTCACACGGGAGATAACGAGACAAGGTTGATCAGGTGACCAAAAGAAGGATGTCTGATTGGTCATTTGGAAATGCTAGCATACCCAGAGTGCGTTACTGCCACCACCAGTGGATGTGAGGCTCAGTATAAGCAATGGTCGAGGGGTTTTCAGACAGTTTGTTTTGAAGTTTTAGAGTTTGGAGTTAGTTGAATTGGTACGGGTCAACTTAATGCGAGAGACGTGTTGTCACGTGACTGTCTGTTTTAGAAAAATCTACGACTTTAGCCTGTTACCAGAGCAGCCAACTTAGATAAAGTGTTACATCCTATAGAAGCCATAGGATGGAATTATAATTTCCTGCATTCCAAAGTGATAAATTCAAACCAAATACTGTACCGAACAGAACGTATATATATATAAACATCTTATTTTTAATTTCAATTTCTTTTTCTTATTGTGGCTCCCAGCTTTGTCTGGGTCATCGATGCAGCGGATTTCGGCAACTTTCAACCCAAACTGGCTCTGTGATCAAACAAACACAACGTGGGACAGTGCCGAGTTTGGAAAGAATTCATCGACCATCGATCGGCCCAGAAGATTTGGGCGTCGACACGAAGGACACAGGGGGAGGTTTATACACGTAGAGACAAGTACGCGTCTTGCGCGTTCGTACCTGCCCCCGCCCACCCGGCCTTAGTGCGCGATAAGAGCACAGTTTCACAAAGTTAGACAAACTAAGTGAACTCAATTACGACTTGCACACGGTCGAAAGAAGAAGAAGAAGAAGAAGAAGAAGCAAGAAGCAATGATTTTAAATCAAACTGGATATGGCTAAATCTGCACTTCTTCTACTGTTTAGCTTCTATAGCCTGTATATTAAATCGCTGCCAGCTATTTAGATTACACTCTCAGCCTTCTTCTTCTTCTTTTATGTGCCTTGTCCTTTCAGGACGTAAGCGATCATGGCCTTCCATGTCTCCCTATTGCTGGTCGCTCTTAGTACGCTTTCTCCTGTTACACCACGCAAACCTCGTTCTGTCATCCATCTGCTCAGGCCCTTCAAATATGTTATCCGATGATTTCCTCTCTCTCTTTTTCCCTCTATCTGGCCTGTTAGTATCAGGTTCTCTAAGCGCTCCTTTCTTACTGCATGTCCCAGAAACTTTAGTTGTCTCTTCCTAATGCTCAGTATTAATTTCCTTTTGGTTTCCATCCTTTCCGAAACCTCATCATTCACTCTCGGTAGTGAATTCAAATTTATATCCTGTTTGTTTAACAATTCTATCATGCGTCACAATGAAACTCTTGCTTTGAATGTCTATTTTAGGTAAAAATTAATTCATGTCCTCAAGTGGCTCTCATAAATATGGTCGATTGTAAAAAACGCTGAAAAGATGTTTCTCTCGCTGTACCACAGTATGGAGTACTTGGATCTTTCTGCCATGCTTTATCAATAGTCTAATTGAATAAAAAAGAAGTATTACTATCAAAGATGTCAGTCAGGGGTGTTGCTGTACTCAACACAATTGGCCTGTTGCAGATTGGTGGGGTTATTTTATCCATTGACTGTTTTGAATTCAGAATTGCTTTTCTCTTAACTCAGGGTTATAGGTCCCATTCTGCCCTGTTATTTAGTACGCTTAGAAGATAGCTGTGGGGAGAAATGATAGACTAATAACTTTCCCAAGGGTATTTGAACATACAGTTCTGTGCACTATTTTATCTTTTATGAAGCATAAGAATAAAGTTTAAAATCATCCCTGTCCTAATACTTTTGCAAACTACCGGTAGTGGGCAAAAGTATTAAGACAGGGGTGATTTTTCTAAAAACGTCATTGAAATTTAAATACATGGTGAAAAGTCAATCCTTTCTAAAAACTATTTCATTAAAAATTATAGAGGAAGGAATTTGAATTGGCTCCCACAAAGCCCTGACCTCAATCGTATTGAACATCTACGGGATATTTTAGATAAAAAATTGATAAATCTAATGTTACTTCGCAAGACACATTTTGGGAACAAATACAAGCTGCTTGGCAGGAGATACCATTAGATATATTGAAAAAGCTTGTGATGTCAATGCCTGACAGAATGAAGGCTGTGATCAAAGCAAAAGGCTATTATACTAAATATTAAATTTATTTTGTAACAAGTATTTTTTCTTGTTAAAGCATTTGTTGAGTAAATCAAATAAAATTACTTTAATTAAATTGGTTATTTTCTGTCAATATTCCTCATAAAAGATAAAATACTTCTTGTCCTAATACTTTTGCACATTACTGTAAGTGAATGTAACGAAATCTACTGGAATTAAGGAACTCGACTCTCTTTGATTCCTCAGTCTGAGCCGCAGCTATATAGCTGCCGTTATTCTTTACTCGACTGTGCCTCCAAAATAGATAGATAGATAGATAGATAGATAGATAGATAGATAGATATGAACAGATTGACACAGATAGATAGATAGATATGAACAGATTGACACAGATAGATAGATAGATAGATAGATAGATAGATAGATAGATATGAACAGATTGACACAGATAGATAGATAGATAGATAGATAGATAGATAGATAGTGAACAGATTGACACAGATAGATAGATAGATAGATAGATAGATAGATAGATAGATAGATAGATAGATATGAACAGATTGTCATAGATAGATAGATAGATAGATAGATACAAAATAGATAGATAGATAGATAGATAACAGTTTCAGATAGATAGATAGATAGATAGATAGATAGATAGATAGATAGATAGATAGATAGATAGATAGATAAATAGATATGAACAGATTGACACAGATAGATAGATAGATATGAACAGATTGACACAGATAGATAGATAGATAGATAGATAGATAGATAGATAGATATGAACAGATTGACACAGATAGATAGATAGATAGATAGATAGATAGATAGATAGATAGATATGAACAGATTGTCATAGATAGATAGATAGATAGATAGATAGATAGATAGATAGATAGATAGATAGATAGATAGATAGATAACAGTTTCAGATAGATAGATAGATAGATAGATAGATAGATAGATAGATAGATAGATAGATAGATAGATATGAACAGATTGACACAGATAGATAGATAGATATGAACAGATTGACACAGATAGATAGATAGATAGATAGATAGATAGATAGATAGATAGATAGATAACAGTTTCAGATAGATAGATAGATAGATAGATAGATAGATAGATAGATAGATAGATAGATAGATAGATAGATTGTCACAGATAGATAGATAGATAGATAGATAGATAGATAGATAACAGTTTCAGATAGATAGATAGATAGATAGATAGATAGATAGATAGATAGATAGATAGATAGATAGATTCTCCCTCACTCTTTCTGTCACTTGTTCTTTTTTTCTCTGTCTCTCTTTTTCTCTCTCTTTTTCTCTCTCACTTGTGTTGTTACATATGCACATATTATGGAGGAATGTTTATACAGAATATTCAAATATCACGAATTATAACGAACCTGAATTCTAAAAATGAAAATCTAAATATATATATCTAAACTTAAATTGTTTACATCTCGAAACCATTTTACTATTAATTGACACTGATGCTTGTGGACCAAATCAGCGAAATTTTTATTATGCTGCGGCAAAACTTCATTTCAATTTAAGACAGCTCAATAAATCCTGATGTTAAACGTATGCACATTTTTAATGTTCATAACAATTACTTTTATTATTTTGTACATAATTTAATTATCTTTAAATAACGAGAAATAAAGTATGATTTAATATCTGTCTATATTTCTGAGATGAGACATTGTAACTATTTACACAATTTACATCGTTCAGACTGATGTCCTCATCTTTATTGCCAGATTCACAAAGTTTCGGCTGTTGTACGCTCCGGAATTCTTCATGTGATATAACGAATTATTTAGTCTACAGGGTAGATTGTTCTAATTCTACGTTTCCATGTCCTTTTTTTATATCTTAGTTTAAGTTAATTATGTTTAGTAACTTAACTCTCCAATTTCCTGCTCCCTCTGCTGTGGCCAGGTACTGAACTTAAAACTCTTTGGAACAAGTCACTCTTTGGATAATTCACTGGACTATGTGAAACAAAATAAAGGGTTCGATTCAAAATTCCAAGGCATATCACCTGAAGAAGGCCGGAGATTACAACAGCCGAAACGTCATAAATATGGTAATATAGATGAGGACAACAGTTCGAACGATGTAAATACTGTAAAATGTATGATTTACTTATGCGTTCTATTCAGTATTATAATGATTTACTAAGCCTAGACTAGATGTGGTACAAGGCCGAAAATATGATGTACCCATTCTATTCAGCACCCCATACGTTCGGCATTGTGCCACAACTAAGCTGTGCTTAGAAAATCAATATATTCGGATAAAGTAACAGTTAAAGATGTGGAAAGTAGAGCCGGGCTGTCTAATTTGGATTTCACCTTTGTAGAGTTCACTTTCATACACAAATGAATCAACCATTTCTCATCCCAGAACGTATGGGTAAAATAGGTTCTCTAACCTTGAATGGCAGTTTAGAAAAATGGAAGCCATCAAGAAACTTCTCCACTCTCTTTCCTAAGATGCATGTCAATTCATCAAAAAACGAGCTATGAGAGACATGATCTTCTACATTCTGAAGTGATATATCATTTTAAAATACCATTTTAAAATACACAGTATTCAAAATATTCATTATTATGTTCGATTTGCCAGAGTAGTAAATTTTTTATCTGATTAATTTGGGAGGCAAACACAGCAAACGGCACAGCTGAAACATGCATGAAAACCATGTCATGGGCTGACCAAAGTCTTGTAAGTAAAAGTCAGAACTGTCTAGAAAACGTTGTTTGTGCTAATATGAAATCACGTTATTGTGACCGAAAATATGGATATAATGGCTTTGTTTAAACTATGTACTTCCAGGAATTGCGACGAACGTACGCTTAACATGATTATAAACCAATGATGGGCTCTGTGTTAAATAAACACCAACGTTCCTGAACTAGAATATCTTGTCCTTTACTTTTCCAGATTTAATAACTTGTCCTGTTCTTTTAAAAGTTAAATATAATTTTAAGAATATTATGTTTCCATGTGATATATATATATATATATATATATATATATATATATATATATAATTAAATTAAAATAGGATTAATTCAAGGATGTTGGATGATCATTTCGATATGAAAATTCCCACGGGGGATAACACATCACCTCAGCAACAAAAAAATCCTTTCAGAAACTGGAGAAAAATCAGTCTAATTTTCCTTTTTAAATAGATTTGCAAAGAAATTAAAAAAAGAAAAAGAAAAAGAAAAAGATAAAATCAAATAAAATCAAATAAACAAGAAAAGAAAAATTGGCATCGTCTGGGTTCGCAAAAACGGAAAGAGAATTGTAACGTAAAAGGAACAGACACCGTGATATATATATATATATATATATATATATATATATATATATATATATATCACGGTGTCTGTTCCTTTGTATTGAGCACTTTGTATTGAGCACTTTTTCTTGTGTTTGGTTCCGTTTGGGGTTTTTCTTTACTGCGGAGTATTGAATGTTTTGTTCTTGTTCCGCGGGTTTCTTTTTTTTCCTCCCCATTTATCCGACGTCTTGGTACACCGGATTGTAACGGATTTAGGTTCTGTTTGTTAATGGTTTTTTCGGAGGTTTATTTTAGTATAAATTTACGGCCTGCATACTTACAGAGTCTATTTAGTTATTATATATATATATATATATATATATATATATATATATATATATATATATATATATATCACTTGTTTAGTTTTACACTTCCTGCTCGTTTACATTTCAATAACTTCTTCTTCACCCTACCCCCAAGGAAAAAGAAGCAACTATAGCAAGATGTTATTATTTCTTCTAGTCTTTATATATTTTTCTACTTCCACGGCTAACAATCCAGGGAAAGCATGAATATACATTCCAACTCGCCCGTCCTTTACTCTACAAGCAGCCATTTGTAAAGGCAGAACATTCCACCGACACATTCATTCTTATATCCGACGTTTTACTATTTTTAACCTTTTCACTTTTATTACCTAGTTTAGTCTTGCACATAACTGCAAATAGAGCGCGCTTCGTGAAAATCATACACACTGCAGTTAATCGTTTCTCAACATCAAGGTACTAAATTTGCATATTTATAAATGCTGCATTCCATCAGTACATAAGCAGTATCATAGTATTCTGAAGTTCCCTTTTTTCTGTATTATCTCTACTTAGAAGCACGTTTGAAGTGTGAAACTGACAGTCACTATGCACTGTTGACTTCTATGTCACTAATAAATCAACAATGCACGGTTTAAAGTTTACTTAAGTCGTCAAACTGATACTTAGCAGGCCGTGTTAATTTCTATGTCAACAATCTACCTATCTATAAATACTGAAGGCTACAAAATCTAAATGCTCATAAACAGAAACCGATAATTATTCCGGATTTTATTTTGCTGTTACGATGTGAGTAGAAATTTAGGAGACCATTTTTATTAGTAGATTTACGAGAGGAATTCAGTTTCTGAACGTTATCAGTACGACTTAACATGACACCGAGGAAAGATGACATATTGTTTATTTCAGTTTCATGAATAGATTCTATTGTAGGTTTGATGTTTATTTACAAGATAAAAACGATTTTGCTTGATCTTGTAAATAAACTAAAATACATAAAACGTAAAAAAGAATTCACCTACAAGATCCGAGAGGCAGTTTTTCTTTATTGAGAATTCTCGAATGCATACGCCGGTAAAGATAGATTTTTTTTTCTGTTTGTCCAGTTTCTTCAGAAATTTGGCATTTGTGACTCTCCACAACTCTGTTTTTTTTCCTTTTTTATTGTTTCTTTTTAAAGATGTCTACTCAAACTAGTGTATTCAACTAAATATAATGTTTCAGTTAATAAAAAATAATGTCGAGTTATAAATAAAATCCATAAATTCTTTAGAATTATACTGATCTAACGATATTCTTTCGAAGTAGAGAGTAATGGATTGCTATGTAATGTCAGTTCTTCAATATGGCAGTGAATACTGGACAATACCATCAAAGACGAATGAAAAACTTGAAGTAACTGAAATGTGGTTCCACAGAAGGTTGAGGCGAATATCATGGATCGAGCATGTAAGCAATGATAGAAACAAAAAGGATATTAATACTGAACATGAGGAAGAGACAGCTGAAGTTCTTGGGATATGTAATGAAGAAGGAAAGCTTGGGGAATTTGGTACTCACATGTCAGATAGAGGGAACGAGAGACAAAGGAAAGCAGCCTGGGCAGGTGGATGGGTTTGGGTGGTGTAACAGGAAAAAGCATGCTAAGAGCTACCAGAGATAGGAAGACGTGGAAAGCCATGATCGTCTACGTCCTGAAGGGAGATGGCATTGGGTCCATGCTTTTTATTATGGCACCTCGTGACTCTTTTATTACTGATTAGTCGAACATTTACGAATTAAATCTCGCTTTCCACCACAACCTAAATGTGCTGTATGGGACTGAGATCCAGTATTGTGAAGGCCACATTAATACAGAAAATACAAATGGATCTTTGCCTGTTTTTATGGCACATCTCGCTTGTGGTGCTCCCTTCCCGCTCCATATTTTCCAGCCGACATTAATCTGCCAAAATTTCATTGTAATGTCAATCCGTATGTACTGTCCTTTTGATTATTCTTTTCTGTTCCCGTTTATTATTAATGTTTTTTTTCCTAATTCTTCCATACCCAGTAACCCCGTGTCTTAGTAATTTTTCTGTGTTGCTTGAAGTGAAACCGATTAGACAATTAACGTAAGCGCTATTACGAATGACAGCAAAAAACAGAAAAGTTCACGAAAAGATGGCAGAGTGACATATACACCCTAGTGCCATCGAAACAACTGATCTACTTCCCTTTCACCATACGGTCAGTTTTAGACCCATTAGTGTCACAGGGTGCAATGGATTTTAGTTTTTTTTTCAGATTGGGTCATTTGTAGTGGTGTGCAGTAATGTAATTCTATTTTCGGAGTGTACGATGAAAAAGAGACGACGTATACATGATCAGGGAAAGTGTGAAAGATCCTAAGAATACATTATTCGTTTTGTTTCAGGTAATTTGGACAATGTTGTTGATTATTATTCTAAGAATACTGCTACCTCATGGTAAAACTCCACAGAGGATACTTCCCTGATCATTAAAATCTTAAACTCTCCAAGTTTGGGGCCTACTGTTACCTGTCGTATGTATCCCCATAATCTTCATTTACTTCACCTGCCTCCTGTTACATAAAAAAAAGAAACATTTCATTTGGTAACCTTGAGTATTTCTTGTGTTTTGAATTTGATAAACATTTAGTAAAAAAAAAAAAAAAAGATACGGGACGCCAGTTGAAATATTATTCTTTATCTTTGATCATTGTTACTTAACGATCCTAGAATGTAAACATGACCTGAAGTTTGCGAGATGAAGTTAATAAATCAAAAGTAAATAATTATAATATTTTATCTGAGCATTTGGGACAACTTAGGCCACTTCGACGTGGGTTAATTGTTAGCAAGCTTGTCTCGCCAGATCAATATTTTTTTTATAATCATTTCACCCCAAGTAAGGTAGAACTGCCACTGGCGCACAGGGAGTTACGTAAGAGGTGAGTGATGAAAGAGGAACAAGTTACGGGGGTATCAGAGAATGAGTAAGAGAATGATGAGAATACAGGTGTGAAGAGAGCTGCATGAGAGTAGAGTGGAACGGAAGAAAAACATGATACAAGGGTTGTCAGGAAAAGGATGTCAGTCAAGGTGATAATAGATGGCAATTGACTTCGCAATTTAAATTCTTGGAGATTGTAGCTGTCAGGGAAGGAAGGAATTCCACAGGTGGGAAGTGCGAGCAAAGTGCGAGCAAAGACGCTGTTAGAGTAGAAGTTGCGGTTACATTTAATTGGTTTCACTGTAAAAGGGTGGGACCTAACCGCTAGTTTAGTAGCTCAACGAAATTCATGCAGAGGGATACCAGGGAGCTAAGCTCATCGGAGCAGAGCCCGTGAAAGCATTTGTAGAAGAGACAGAGGGAAGCTACATTACGTTGGTGAGAAAGTGACTGGAGTTGAGCTACCAGGTCGGTATCAGTTACATTGCAAATTCTTCGTTGGATTTTGTAAAGAATCCCGAGATGAATAGCAGGGGCACCTGACCAGATGTGACAGCAGTATTCAATTAACGGGCGGATGGTAGATTTATGTATGTGCAAGATGGATTTAAACGATAAAAACTTCCTGGCCCTATACAAGGAAAACAACCTTCCTGGCAGCGGATTTAGCTATGGATTCAATGTCGTCATTCTACTTGAAGTTGGCTGATAGAGTTAGGCCGAGGAGGCGCACTGTTTTGCTTCCAGGAAGACTAGCCTGATCCATTCTGATGAGGTGGGGTAAGAGCGGTTATCTATGGTTTTGGAAGCATCAAAATATACGAGCCATTTCTTACCCCAATTCACCAAAGATTGGAGGTCCTTTTCAAGATCATCAGCAGAGTTTGCTTTTTCAGCCAGATTTCTTATCGAGGCGGTAGTAAATGGTTGTTTCTGAATATTGAAATCCACTCTCACTTGTGCCCCATTTTAGCTAAGTTTAGAAAATCGCTATTTGGGATAACCTAAGATTAGTCTCCCACGAGTACAGTACAAGAGAAGGCAAATACAATTTGACTGTGACATTAATTTGAAACTATTTTTTTTTAAATTTCTCAACAGTCACATTTTATTCTCTTATTTTGCAAAGTTAAGGCTGTATATATTTGGAAAAATACACAGGAAATTACCAACATCAAACCAAACTAAATAAAGAAAGCCAATCCTCAGAATCTGAAGATTTGATTGTTAAGAAAAAAAAAACAAAAAACAAGAGACTACATATTAAACAGGAAGTAAATCACACACTCATGGTTATCACGCTTTCCCAAATAGGTTCAGTAGAGTTGGCATAGCTGATGATTACTTCATTATGGAACAACGATCAAGGCACTATTTCAGAACGAGGCTCTCGTCAGCCATCCGATATGAGTGCAACACTTCCATGGTACACAACATTTACGTAGATAATGAGTTCGTTTACTTAATTAATTGGTTCCTCACCGGCTCCTGTGATTAAGGTTCAATCCTAAGTAAATGCTAAGATCGTGAAAACTGGTATATCATTTGCGTCGTGGTCTAATAAATATCGGCTCGGAATGGATAATTGGTAGAGCCGAGTTCGAATTCCATTTGAATTCATTACATTCACTTGCGGTCAAATACCTTCGGAAAGGTACGAATCGATGTTTTCTCCCTCCAGTTATGGGTTAAATAACAGAACAGATTGAGTTATATAGCCTACGATCAGTTTTAAATTTACTAGAGTCACAGGGTGTAATCGATTTCTGTTTTCTGCTCAGATTGGGTCATTTGCAGTGGTGTACAGTAATATGAATCTGCTTTCGGAATGTACGATGAAATTTTTTAGGCCTTGAAAAATATTGAGTTATCCGTGATTGCATCAGATTTTTATCATACGTAGACACTATTGTCTTGCCTGTCGATTAGTTGTCCCACGGCTATTGCATAAGATGGACAATGTATGTAGCACCCAGCCACAATGTATGTGGCTTCCAAGGAAGCGTACGCAGATTGTTACTCTGCGCAAACACACAGAGAAACGCAGGTTCTGATCCTATTGAAGAGCGCATATATTTTTTTAATATGATTTCTCGAATATTCAGGCCTATAGATCAAATTAATTAAATATAAAGTTTAATAAATAGACGGTCACCCAAGGAAAGGTTACCGCCAACAGGATTGAGAAGTAATTTGTATTTATTTCTGAGATGTGTAATTTTCAATCTTGGAATTATTTCGAACTTTTGTTCTCATGTTGCTTGATATAGATGTTATAATAGACACAACGTATATAAAAGGCTCCAAAAATACACCACTTTGGGACGGTAGCGTAGTGAATATAGTAGTTGGTTATACATGTGTTATTATCATCTAGTGGTCATGAATTCGATCCTTGGATCTGGTAGAGACGAACCAAATACAACATGAAAGAACAATAACTGATTTCACAAAATAATTCGCAATAATCAACAAGTTAATCCATATCAGCCAATCTATGGACACCTGATGATGACCAGATGGTACTTGGTCGAAACCTTGGGTCTATTATAACATCTATATCAACCAAGATGAGAATAACAGTTCGAAATAATTCCAACAGTATTGAGAAGACCCTGGATTTGGATTTAAAAAATGGCCTACTGAGATCGACACTTCAAACGATTTCATCACCATTTAATATTGACCTGTTTCATTAGCTTTTTTTTTTTTAGAAAGCTACATTTCATATTTAACCACACGTATAATTTATAAATGAGTTCATGTATAGAAATGTTTCACAGGGCTTGTCAGCATCTGGCATTTCGGTATCAATCATTTTCCCACCGCCGTAACGTAGCTTACCTGTGATGTTTTTAAATAAATATTTTCATGGTATTTGTTCTGAGATTTCTTCTTTGATACTTCGACCTCACGAATTTAAGCGAAGTAAAATATTAACACACAGGAAAATCTCAATAGAAACGAAGAAAAGAGTGCTAGACTGCTACGTGATGTCAGTTCTTCAATACGGCTGTGAATGCTGGACAATATCATCGAAAATGAGGACAAAACTGGAAGCGGCCGAAATGTGGTTCTACAGAAGGATGTTACGGATATCGTGGACTGAGCATACAAGCAATGAGGAAGTGTTAGAAAGAATGGCAAGAAAAAGGAAATTGATGCTGAGCATCAGAAGAGACAACTGAAGTTCCTGGGACATGCAATGAGGAAGGAGAGCCTGGAGAACCTGATACTGACTGGACAGATAGAAGGAAGGAGAGACAGAGGAAGGCAGAGGATAACATATTTGCAGGGTGGATCAGGTGGATGACGGAACGGAGGTTGACAGGAGTAACAGGAACAAACATACTAAGAGCCACAAGGGATAGGGAGACGTAGAGATCCATGATCGCCTACGTCCTGAAGGGACAGGGCACATAGAAGAAGAAGAAGAATAAATTGGCAGTTAGATCTCATCAATTTTCAGTTGAATTCTTCTGCGTAACTCTCTTTCAGCAATTTAAGAAAATTAAATGCAACGATAGTCATCATCATCTGTCTCTTCGAAACATTTCTGTTTCTTGATCTATTTTCTCAATAACATTTTCCCGGTGGATGTGCGTTGTGGTGCAGTGGATATCGGCTCGGAACGAGAGATCGCGGGGCCGAGTTCGAATTCCAGTTGAATTCATTGCTTTCACTAACGCGCAAATACCCTTCCAGTTATGGGTTAAATAACAGGACAGATTGGGTTCTCTAGCCTTGGTCGGCAACCAGTCTACCGCAGAAAGCAATGGCAACCTACTGCGGGATAATCTTCTGCCCAGTCAGTCATGTCTCTTTCGAGACATGATCGCCTAAAGCGTGTCTCACGTATGGCACTTAACTGACTGATTGAATATAATAGATGGAATCATGATTAAGGCTTATACTGGCATAAAGTGGGGGGCCAGTTTTATATTGCTATAAAGTGATAAACTGATCCCCCACTAATTACTACTTAATAATATAATACATCTCTTCCCCCTCTATCTATGAGTCAAATAATAGGACAGATTGTGTTCTTTAGCTTTAGCTGGCAACCAGTCTACCGCAGAAAGCAATGGCAACCTACTGCTAGATAATCTTCTGCCCAGTCAGTTATGTCTCTTTCGGGACATACACCACCCCGGTCACTTTATGACTTTATCGCCTTGCTTGAACAAGCTCAACAAAATACACATTAGAAATATCACGTTGTCCGGAAAGTTCATACCGCTTAGAAAATGTCAAATTTATCAACAGATATAATATGCTTACATGTTCGATTCGAACACACTTTAAACTATCTCTTGAGAAAGAAAATTTAAAATTACTTTATTCGTGTCAATTTCCGATCCCAATGAAAATAAAAGATTATAAATTATTATATATAATTGATGCTTTTGTTTCCCGAATCGGCACAATGACTCGTAAACAACAAAAAAGATAGATGCTGTGTATGATGAATCTGCTTTAGTTGACAGAACTGTACGAAAGTGATTCGCTAGGTTTAGAGTTGGCGATTGTAGCTTTATTATATGAAGAACGCTCAGGTAAACATCCACTACAGGTGACAACCAAATCAAGACATTGATTGAAAATGAACCACATTGCACAACGCGAAACACCAAATTTATTAAAACGCACCATTCATTCTTAGTGAAGTTTAAGTACTCAAATCACTACGATGTTTGGGTACAAACATGGTCTGAGTACAAATATTTTAGATCGCATTTCTACCTGGGATTTGCTGTATAAATGCAATGAAAATGCACATTTTCTAAACAGATTATGACTAGTGATGAGAAATGGATAGTTTACAACAATATTCAGCGAAATAGATCCTGATGTAAGCAACATAAGTCAACTTTAACCACTCAAAAAGCAGGTCTTCATCCTAAGTCATGCTGTACATCTGGTGGGATTGGAAAGGAATCATGTACTGGTTACTTCTGCCAAGTAACCAATCAATGGATTCTGAAAAGTACTGTTCGCAACTGGGCAAATCAAAGACAGCAAGTTTAGGAAAATACCTAAAATTGGCGAATAGAAAAGGTGTTGTTTTCTATCAGGATAATGCCAGATCTCACGTTTCTTTGGTGACACAGCAAATATTGTTGTAGTTTAGCTGGGTGTGTTACCATACCAACCATATTCACTGGGCATTTATCCTTCGTATTTTCATTTACTCATAGACTTGCAAAATAATCAAAATAGCAAACATTTTAATTCTTTGGATAACAAAAAATAAGAAACACCTTGATGAGTTCTTTGCCAAGAAAACACCGAAGTTATGGGAAGACGAAATCTTTAAGTTAAAGGAAAAATGAAGAAAAGTTATGCAACAAAATAGTTCATATTTAGTTGAATAAATACGTTATGGTATAATTTTGTCTTGTGTTATCAGTCAGTCAAGTGTCATACGTAATACACGCTTAGGCGATCATGTCTCGAAAGAGACATGAATGACTGGGCAGAATATTCTCCTGCAGTAGGTTGCCATTACTTTATGCGGTAGACTGGTTGCCTACCAAGACTATAGAACCCTATCTGTCCTATTATTTAACCCATAAATGGAGGGAAGAGACGGATTAATACCTTTCCCAAGAGTATTTGTGCGTAAGTGAATGCAACGAATTTGACTGGTATTCGAACTCCGCTCTCCGATTTCTCGTCCCGAGTCGATAATTTCCCTTAAAAATAGGCATGAACTGTACAGATAACCCAATATTTTATACTATTAAACAGAAATGTACCATATTCTAAATATCAATCTCTCCGACGCTGGTTTTTCTGGAATACAAATAAATCGAAGTTAAAAGTTTTAGCTTTTTTTGACGTTCCACACTACTTAAAAAAAATAACAGTCAGCAGAGTTGAGAAATTTATTTTCCTGAAAAATCTTTTTAAGAGAAAGATTTAATAAATTTCAACCGGAAGTGATATTCACCGCTCAGTCAAAGAACACCGTAGAAGTAAGCAGTTAATATTATTTTGCCATGTAACGGCATCACTAATTGCTTGTCCAATAAATGCCGAATAATTCCTTATGGTGAAATTACTATTATTGCTTTTACCACGTGACAGCATCACTAGCTGCACAGTCAATGAATGCTGAATGTTTCCTTCCAAGGAAACAGTTAATATAATCATTACAATGTGAGAGCATGAATAGTTTCTTGGTCCTTATAAGGAAACAACTAATATTGCCACTACCATTACTACACCATCTTGAAATGGTATTCATCAAACCTAACAATCACACTCCACCCACGTCTATTGAACAGGTGAAGAGACTCATCCCTTGTTTCCTGTTTAGGATGCGGTTTCCGGTTTTCTCTTTTCCAATCTTTTCACTTTCTTTTATTTTATTTTTTTTTCAATTGGAGTAGATAAAACTAAACTATCGCCCGGTTCACACTCCACCCACGTCTATTGAGCAGGTGAAGAGGCTCATCCCTTGTTTCCTGTTTAGGATGTAGTTTCCGGTTTTCTTTTTTCCAATCTTTTCACTCTTACGTAGCCCCCTGCGCATCAGTGGCGTTTTCGCCTTGCTTGGGGTGATATGATTAAAAAAAAAAAATTAAAGATGTTCTGCCAAACGAAGCATAAGATAACAGTTTCATTTTTTCGTTATCTACGCCTAAGATAGATTGCGCACTAACATCGAATAGTCCTCTCAACAAAGCTTAACAAATAAATACGACCACTCAAAGTTATATTGATTTTCCTCTGGTCACATTTCAAATACTATAATTTCCTTTGCTCACAGTATTTAATATTGTTGATTAATTTGTTAAAATAGTGGGTGTATTTTGTATGTTAATTTATAAATATAATTTTTTTCAAAAATTAATGAAAATTTATTGTACGTCCCTTAGTAAAACCAAATGTATTTTATAACCACGTATCTGTTTGCATTTTTCCCAAACATTTGGTTTTGATCGGTCACTGTAAGGCTATTTTAGAGAGTGTGGCAGACTTTTTTTATCGTTTTACCCCAAGCAAAGTGGTACCGCCACTGATGCGCTGGGGGCGAAATAAGAGAGTAAAAGTTTAGGCAGGAATAGAGTGAAAATAAAGACGAACCAGTTACAGGGGGAGTCAGAGAAAGGGCAAGAGAAGGATGCGAACACAGGCGTGAAGATAGTTGCAAAGGTAGAAAGAAAAGAAAAGAACAACGGGGTGATGTAGAAAGGGTTGGAGTGAAGTGGATAAGAGATGGGAACTGACATTGCATTTACATTTCTGGAGGTTGTAGCCCCCAGGAAAGCAAGTATACGGAATGGAGCTCTACAGGCTGGAATAGCGAGAAAAGAAGCTGTTGGAGTAGAATTATCAGCTGCATTTGGTTGACTTAACTGTAAAAGCGTGGGACCTTGTTACCAGTTTGGTTGCACGTGTAAATTCTTTGTGGAGGGGGCACCAGTGACCTAAGTTTGTCGGAGCAGAAAGTTATATTGATTTTCCTCTCGTCACATTTCAAATACTATAATTTCTTTTGCTCACAGTATTTAATATTGTTGATTAATTAAGTTCGTCGGAGCAGAAACCATGAAAATATTCCTAGAAGAGACAGAGAAAAGCCACATTCCACCGGTGAGAAAGTGGCTGGAGTCGAGCTGCCAGGTCGGGACCGGTTACATTACAGATTGTACTTTGGAGCCTGTCGAGAATACTGAGATCAATGGAAGCCACAGATTTTATATACATAGATTAAATATTTTAAATGATAAATAACTCCTACACACGTGCTCACATACAAATACATAGATACAAATGTAATGCTTTTTAACGACGCGAATGTAGTTAACAACAATACTGATTTTTTTCATAGAGAGCACATCTGTTTCATTTGTGAAGAAAGAAACAAGATTAAAACTATTCGCGATAAAAATAAATAAATAACATTGTCGGTATCCAGGTTCCTTCCTCGGACTTCGGAATATGAATCGTACTGTTTTGGATATTATGGCTTAACCATATCAAAAACTCGATCTGCTACTGCTGTAAATTGTTGGAACAAACCACGCACCCACATTAGTTCGTGTTTCCAAATTGGGAGTTAATGTGACACTGAGTTTCATGTACGACTCATTCAAAAACTGTACTAGCCAATTTCTGCACTTATGGTATGTTATAAAACTAGTTGGTCACGAAATTAGACCGAGGAATAGATTCCGTATGGTGAGAAGAAACATTAAAGGAAAGAAAAGAGTTTAAAGAAAAAAGAGCATCTGGTTTTAAGAATATGTGCAAGCCTCGTTTGGGCATATTGCCTGTTCGGTTATACGCATGCGCGTACAGAACATTTAAATTATTTATACATGTATTGCACAACTATATTACATTCCGATATATATTTTCTTTTCCAAATAGAAAGCAATTATTAGCAACTAGGCTCTGAACATCATTTGGGAGAGGCTATATATTTAGATTGAAACAAAACAGCTGATTATTTTAATTTCCTTTCTTTCTTTCTTTTTTTTCATTATTTATTTGTTTTATATTCGCATCGTTCGCTTCTGCTTATGCGTTCAGTTACATGCCATTTTAAAGGTCTGTATCCCCTCTTTCAGGAGATATTTGAATTATATAATTACTTTTTACTTTGTAGAGTATCTAGGCAAAGACGAATAACTGCAATCTTCGTGAGACTGTTTGCCATAACGACAGATCTTTCAAGCTGACATTTCCATTATTATTTAACATACAAATATAGGTATATTTTGCCAATTTTGCAAATCTACCTTGGTTAACACTATTTCATTGAGAAGACATTGACTTGAATAATAAAATCTGATATTGTGTATATATGTGACAATTTGCACACTTAATGACTTTGATCCGTTCAACTGATCTTTGCTGTGCACATGCATGCGCACATATGCACATAGCAACCCAAACTTTGAATAAGACGAGATACATTAAAAAAGTCGAACATCAGCAAGTAATTTCCATTGGGTCCTGAATTAAAATTAATATCTCTCTTCCCCACTCTCTCAGTATGCCTTATTCTTTATATTCCATTCTCTATTTATTAGAAACAAAGAAAAGTGTAATGAATTGTTATACAGTAGAGAGCATAAAGATCAAAACGATGTTAAGAAAAAGTCTAAATGTGAAATAACTCATTATTTTAAAAATTCATAGAACATTTTATCAAGGAAAAATAAGGATATAAAGGTAAATTATAGAATTCCAAAATATAAAGCTCAATAAACATATTTTGATAAAGTTATAAGAATAATTATATAACATTCGAAAACAAAAGGTGATCAAAAACATCAAAACGATTAACAAAATCATACTATTACAATGAATACATCATATCCAAATGAAAATAGCTTTCATAATCCATCAGTACTTGATGTGTAAATCTTTACTTTCAATAACAGCTTCACATCTTTTGCTACATGAGCGAATTAATGTCTTGCATTCATTAATGGATATTTTCTCCCATTCTCCTTTCAAATTAGTCCATATTTTTTTTTATGTTTGTTGGATTCTTTTCCTTAGATATTTCGTTTAGTAACTTCCAAACATTCTCAATATGATTCATATCTGGGCTTTGAGCAGGCTACTCCATAGCAGCAACATCCTTCTCAGAAATAAATGTTTTAACAGACTTCGCTGTATGACATGGCGCTTTACACAATACAGGTTGATTAATTGCAGTTCTCAAATTAGGTACATGTTTCTTCAATATCTCTTTGCATACCGTTGCGTTAATTTAACCGAGTAACCTAACAAGAGGTCTCGTACTATCAACTGAAATCATGTCAAACACCATCACACTTCCTCCTCCAAATTTAACGCTGCTTTTAGAGCACGGAGGCAAATATCGTTCCTTAGGACTGCGTCGAACGAACATTCTCCCGTCACAACCGAACAGGTTAAACTTTGACTCATCGCTGAAATGAACACAATCCCACAGTTCTTCTGTCCATATGACGTATTCAGTGGCAAATTTCAATCGGTTCATTTGATTCTTTTTAGAAATGTAAGCCTTCGTAGAGGCTACTCGATTGTTCAGATTTATTTCATTAAGTCTTCGGGAAATAGTGTACCTTGATACTTTAATGCCAAGGATAGCATTAGCTCTTTTAGAGATAGCGGTTGATATCGCAAATCGATTCTTTTTGATTCCTTACCAATCTATCTGTCTTCACTTGCAGTAGTTTTCCTAGGCCTGCCTGGTAGTTTCTTGGCATCACATCAAGTTTTCTTAAAATATCATGAATAACACTTTTAGATTTCCCCACACTCTGAAATATCTCTAATCAATACGTTTATCTTCAATACGTAACTTGACTATCAGTTTTCTAAATTCCAATAACGTCACAGATTTTTTTCGCCATGTTTACAATGCAAGAGCCAGTAAAGAGCCGGTGTAATTTAGTAAAATACCTGATTTGATATTCTTACTCTAAAAACGTTCAATAATGCAAAATAATTATTAAATTTTATGGATTTATTTAATCGTTCTGATGTTTTTGATCATCTATTTTTGTCGAATGTTATAGAATTTTTCTTATAAAAGTTATCAAAATAAGTTTATTGAGCTTTATATTTTAGAATTATATAGTATTTGGAAATTTTTCAGTAATACGTAAACGGATTTTTTTCATTTCTTTTCAATTTTGAAGAGATATTTTTAGGTTTGTGATTGAATTCAAATATACATACATGCGTGCAAAGGAACATACACACACACATATACGTACACACACATACATACATACACACTCAGTTTGAATGACATTGAAAGGGGTATCGTGAGAATTAACCTCTGAGTAATAAAATCAGAATAAGCCGAAATTATGTCATTTTTATGAGTTCTTCTGTATTTCAATGGGAAGTATTTTCTAATAAATGTTTGTTTGTTTAAATAACTACAATTAAAGTTTGAAATTGAATCATCTTGCTGTCAACGAAGAGATGAGGTACTAAACAAATTACTTAAAAATTGTCTCAACATATATGATAGACAAATGTGTATATAAAATGTTCTGATTTGTTCCGATCAAAGTTCACAGGATTAAAACGTCTTGTTGCCGTGTTATTGATAATTGATAGCGTCTCCGACTGAACACTTACTACCGCCTTGAGAGCTCATAGCTCTCCCAAGATGGTCTTACACAATGAGAATCACCGATTTAAAAGAAGAAAGGAAAAATGGAAATATATGGTAGTTTGCAAAGGTAGACATTGAATGATGAGAATATAAAATCGACAAATTTTCATGGATCTAAAAGAAATTACGAAGTAAGGAAATAATATAATGTCGAAGGAAGCACAGACGAAAAGAGGAAAAATATATACGAAAATAAAAGAAACAAGAAAATAGGAGGTGAGAAATTGTAGAAGACTAAAAAAAAAAAAAAAACTATAGAAGAGAAAAAAAATCTTTCAAGCAAAGAAGTGTTGTAAAAGCCACGCCAAATCTTCGGTCATTTACGACAAAATAAATAAACATGACAAAATTTATAACGAAATTGACCAGAATGTCTGAGAACATCGGGAAACTGACAAAATCCAAAGATTAAAAAATTCCCAAAAATATAAAGAATAACAGAAATTAAGACAAAGAAAAGAAAAAAAAAGCAATAAACTATGCACACGTGGTTGCGTGCGCGCGCGCACATACACACACACACGCGCACACACACACACACACACACACACACACACACACACTTCTTTTATATGTCTTGTCCCTTCAGGATGTAGGCGCTCATGGTCTACCACGTCTCCCTATTCCTGGTGGCTTTGAGCACACTTTCTCCTGTGACACCACGCACCCCCCATTCTACCATCCATCTGCTCAGGTCTTTCAAATGTGTTATCCGTTGCTTTTCTCTGTCTCTTTTTCCCTCTATCTGGCCTGTTATCATCAGGTTCTCCAAGCCCTCCTTCCTCATTGCATGTCCCAAGAACTTTAGTTGTCTCTTCCTGATGCTCAATATTAAGTTCCTTTTTGTTTCCATCCTTTCCGAAACCTCATCATTGCTCACATGCTCGGTCCACGATATTCACAGCCTCCTTCTATAGAACCACATTTCAGCTGCTTCAAGTTTTTGCTTCATCTTTGATGAGATTATCCAGCATTCACTGCCGTATTGAAGAACTGAAATCACATAGCAGTCTAGTACTCTCTTCTTTGTTTCTAGTGAAAGTTTCCTGTCTCTTAATACTTTACTCAGCTTCTGGAACACGTAATTCGCCATGCCAATTGGCCTTCGGATCTCTGTGTCGCACTTTCAGTCCTCTGTTAGGACACTTCCCAAGTATTTAAAGTTTTGTACCTGCTTTATTTTAGTATCTCCCAACTGTATAATGACATTGTGGGCTATTCTTTTTGCTGATGACCATGCATTCAGTTTTCTCGTAGTTTATTTGCAGTTCTTTTTTGTTACTCTCTTCAGCCATCTTCTATAGGTTGTCTTGTAGTTCCCTTTCCGAGTCTACAATCAGCACTGTATCGTCTGCGTACTGTATGTTATTCAAATTGCGGCCTCCAATTACAAATCCTGGCATAACATCCTGGGTCCTCAAAATAGTATCGCTGTACAAGATGAACAGATCTGGTGAAAAGACACACCCTTGTTTTATGCCCCTTTCAATATTTGTGTATCTGCTGACTTCATTACCTGTCCGTATGCAGGCAGTTTGCTACTAGTAGAGATTTTTAATCACTCTTACGTCTTTTCCAAATATGTCGAAGCTGCTGAGCATCTCTATCGATTCACACACACACACACACACACACACACACACACACACACACACACACACACACACAGTGACATCAAATTAGTCCTTGCCGTTTTTTACATCATGTGGAAGAAGTCACGTGCCGGAAAAGCGGTGGATGTGGGGTCGCAACATTTTTAGGGTTATCTGCTTTAAGACTTTGAGGTGAACTTATCCGGAGCCGCTGCAGTCAAGTTACCGAAGACGTCAATCCTTTGGGGATAATGCTATGACTGAACGCACCGTCAGACCTTAGAAAATTTATCTCTTTGTGAATAAATCTGCAGTGTCTGGCCATGTGTCCTAGATGATGAGGCCCTTTCGATTGGATATGAAAATTTCCAGGAACATAATACGAAAATATTGATTGGTCGGCAAGGCTGCTTAGGGTAAGATACGTCGAATGTAATGACCAAAGAATTATGCCGGAGTGCACATATTTTTCTATTAATAAGTTGTCGAATATATAGGCCGGCAGACAAAAATATTTTAATAACAAATGAAGTATGTACTCAAATATAAATATCCACGAAAAATAGTGTTAATGTGATTGAATTGGACGATGATCTGAGAGGTGCAACGTGAGTCTTCTTGTCAACCGAGTGGTCGTGTGACCGATGTAATTTATTACAAATTTGAATTCATGAACAATATAGTTATTTAAAAGACATGTTAATTCATAAATAATATAGATTCTCTACATTTTGGATCTTGAGGGTGAATTGTTATTTTTGACGACGAGGCTTGCATCTTCTCGACCACTTTTCTTCAGAGAACTTTATAATTTGAAACAAATGCTTGTAAACAATGATTCTCTTGGCCATCATATTAGACATCTTCTGTGAATAACAACAACACACGAAAAAGATGATAACATTAATACATACATACATACATACATATATATATATATATATATATATATATATATATATATATATACAACGAATTTAACTGGAATTCTAACTCAGCTCTCCGATTTCTCGTTCCGAGCCGATATCCACTGTTCCACTGTATGATAATGCAGATCAAAGCCATAAGTATAGCTTACTATAAAACTGCATTTTATCATATATATATATATATATATATATATATATATATATATTTTATCATATTTTATCATATATATCATATATATTATGATAATCATATCATAATATATATATATATATATATATATATATATATATATATATATATATTGAGAAAGGTATTAATCCTTCGCTTCTCTCTCCAACTTTGGATTACATAGCAGTGCAAATTGAGTTCTATAGTCTTGGTTGGCAACCAGTTCACCACAGAAAGTAATGGCAATAAACTTCGGGGAAATCATCCGCGTAGTCAGCCATGTGACTTTCGAGACATGACCGCTCAAGCGTGTATCACGTATGGTACTTAACTCACTGATATTTATGGCTTAAATACTCAATATCAGGCATAGAGCGCATCTAAACGTAAAAGTACACACTGTAGTCAACACTCATCGGCGTTAGTCTGTTTCATGCTTAAACACAATCGATTGCTCATAAGCATGAAGCAGACGAGAAAACGTATATTAATCTAACATGTTTCCCTTTGATTAAACCTTCGCCAGAGATTGAAAGAAAACGGGGAAAGAAACAGACACTAGTATTTTTAGATTTTGTTGAGGTCAGTTCTCACTGGTCAGACACATAAAACGTACAATAAAACCATAGATCATTCTATATGTATGTGAGTTTGTGAGTATTCTTTTATATGTAACTGGGCCTCGGATGGTAATGTTCATTCGTATGTGTGTATCTCTAGTAGACACATATACAAGATTACGAACACAATTAAATATGTTAGATTGATATACTTTTACTATTTGTTCTTTATTTTATCTTCTTCTCAGATTCCGAACCATATTTGATCTGCATTCGATCTTTAACTCATATATAAGTATAAACATACATACATATGAATATGTAGATATAAATTAGTATATTAATCAATGTTAAGTTGTGAATAAAATCTTTTGTTTATAGTTCAGCACCATTATTTAATTTTTCTTATTTGATAATTTGTTTTTTAACTATCCAGATCCACTTCCCAAAATCAAAGCAAATATTCAGACATCAGAATTCAGTTTGGAAATTCTTTTTTTGCCTAGCCGAAAACTTTGCAGGCTACTTTTGTCACCACACACACACACACACACACACACACACACACACACACACACACACACACACACATATATATATATATATATATATATATATGACATTAGACTGCTTCTTCTTAAAGATTGCCATGAATTGGATTTTGTCTCAAAGGTCGATTTAAACTAATATATCTGTATTTTTCCTACACGTGAGTACTTCTTTTATGTGCGAATTCAACTGCATATGTGGATGCGCGTATATTCATCTCTCTCTCACACACAATAACACACGCTCTCTCAAATCTCTCTCTCTCTCTCTCACTCTCTCTCTCTCTCACACACGCAGTATATAAATCTGTTTCTCTGTATCACAGCTCATCAGTACGGTTAGACATCCGATTGCTTTTACCCAGAATTGAAACCCAACTGAATTGGCGTCAGTCGGCGATTCTACTTCTGAGCTATGGGCACTCGGTAGAAGGAGGCAGACTTTTAGCGTATGATGTATCATATGCCAGTAGTTAGAATGAGCGATCTATATATATATATATATATATATATATATATAGGGTGATTAAAAAGTCACTCCCTATTTTATGTGATGGACTCTTGCGTCCAACTATATTGTTACAAGACGGGAGAGTCCATTATGTATTAAATAAGAAGTTACCATTCAATCCCCATATATATATATATATATATATGTGTGTGTGTGTGTGTGTGTGTGTGTGTGTGTGTGTGTGTGTGCTTCTATACATATATACGCTCGCACACGTATCTATATATAAATTAATCAGCATGGCATGTGAAAATTTATATGAATCTATACTCATCTATATTCCTCTTCAGATAAAAAAATAAAACATATCTGCAAGACCTCTTGAGACATAGACCTCGGAATCATTTCACTTTTTGTAATATATTTATTTATTTTCAGTTTTAGAACATCATAACTTAAAAAGGAAGCATTTTGCAAAACAAAAAGATTCATAAAAAAAGCTTCATTTTCGAAACATTACATCAGGGATTTCATTTTGTGAAATATCAAAACCACAAGAAAGTATTTCTGTGGCGTCAGTCTTTCACCAATTTGACGGCTTTAACCCATTCTACTTCAAAGGTACCGTGGCGAGACAAATTTTACTGATCAAAATCTAGTGGCTTTCTAGATTAGTTTATTTGACATCATAAAGTGATACTTTACAGCAGACATCCAAACATTTTCAAATCCTGTGGGATCCTTTTTTTTAAATTTTCCATATAAATTAATCCACAGGCTGCTTCTGACTTCATTCCTGACAAACTGCTTTATAACAGCGCTCATATATAGAAATTGTTAAACAAATAATTTGATAGCAATTGTTAGTTTTTATGGATAAAAGTGAAATTAACCAGTAAACAAAGGAGCTTGTGTAAACGGATGTTGGAACAGTGAGTTTGGAGCATAGTAAAAAAGCAAACACTGCTAAGAAATACAAAAAATAAGGAAGTCGTGGAGAGTAATGATCACCTATATCTCAAAGGGAGACGGCACATAGAAGACATAGTCACAAACATATGAGATTTTCCTATCAGCTGAAATGTAAAATTATTAACAGTTTTCACTTCATTAAGGAAGCTGAATGCGTTGTGGTGTAACAGGTTTTCGTTTCAGATTCGAGATATTGAGGAGCAGAGTTCGAATTTCAGTCAAGTTCGTTACTTTCACTTACGTAAAAATAACCTTGGGAAAGGTATGAATGGACTTATGGGTTGAATATGACATGTAACCTCATTTGGCAATCCGTCTGCCGCAGAAAGAAGTGTCAAACTCCTTCGAGAAAATCTTCTGTAGCCATGAATCAAAAAAACAATCACGATCCCACAAACGTGTATCACGATCCCACAAGCGTGTATCACGATCCCACAAGCGTGTATCACGCATGGCACACAAGGAAGGGAATGATGCTGGACAATGAAACAAATTAGTCAATAATGAAAAAAAATGCACAATGTGATGATGAGATGAGGAACGAACAAGAAATGTTTATAAATATAACATGTTTCGCATTTGTTAAAGCTTCATCAGAGAATGAGATATGCAGAAGAAAAATGAAATTCTGCTATTTTTAATTTGTGTTGTTTGTTTTTTCATTGGTTAAGCAACCTTCACGTGGATCTGTCTTGTCATGCAAACTATGTGTTTTTTTTTTTGTTGTTTTTTTTTTTTGTTTTATAATCATATCATCATATCACCCCAAGCAAAGCAGTTTACAGCCACTGATGCGCAGGGGGTTGCATACCAGGAAAGTTATGAGAAAGAGTGACCTGTTATAGGGGGTACCAGAAAGTGGGTGAGAGAAGGATGAGAATACTGATGAGAGTGGAGTGGACGGAGGCGCATGAGAGAGAGAGAGAGAGAGAGAGAGAGAGAGAGAGAGAGAGAGAGAGAGAGATTAAGCCATGTATTGCGAGCAAATAAAGATCAAATATAGATTGGAATCTTAATAGAAAAATACATTGAGGGAATTCTGATGAATATTTTACAATCTATAAAGCACGACGACCACATTTTATTGTATCACCAACTTCTATGAAATCCATACTTAAAGAATCTAGAATATGTTTACCTGTTAGCGCAATAAGTGTAACTTAAATTTATTCACCTTCACAGAAAACGTATCAGTTCATTTCCTCCCGCGTTGTGAGACTTTCATTTAAAATAGATTGTTGTTATTCTCTCACAAAAACAAAACTAAAAAATATTCTTACAATCCGAAATACCTTTCGGCTTTAAATAACACTTCTTGCTTGTGAAACTCTCTTCCGACTTGTTGTTTTCCAATCAACTTTGATCTTCAAAAAACGTCCTATCATTTTATAGTTGAAATGATGGGATGTAATGATGGGATGTAATGATGGGATGTAATGATGGGATGTAACCGTAGGTCTAGTTTCTTCTCGCGCACTTCTTATGAAACTCTCTTCCGGTCTTTTGCTTCTCAGTCAGATTTGAAATTCAAAATTTAAATTCAATGTCAGTCGTTATCTTTTCTTTTATTAATTCATGTTCGTGTATTCTTCTCTCTCTCATCAATAGTAATTTTGTTTTTAATTTTTTATATTCTCTAACATTTTGAAGATTTTGAAGTCTAGCTGATTCTATGTGCTGATTTCTTAAGTTTACGCAGTTTCCAGTGGCATTTTCTGTCTATTATTTCAACTTCATCCTAGCACCTGAAGAAGGCCGGAGCGTACAACGACTAAAACGTCGTACAAATGGCAACTAAAATGAAGACAATAGTCTGAATAATGTAAATACTGTATAGGCCACTTAAGTTACGAAATTAGGTTTACAGTTGGGAAGAATTGCCAGCTTGTGAAAAAAATAACTTCCTATTCACTTCCGTGAACTACAGTAAAACCTATTTTTGTAACTGATTGGAATATTGTCAAAGATATTAGAAAAAGTAAAGAATTGGTTGGCGGCAGTGACAAAACTTCAGAAATTAACTGACAGCCTACCTGACACCAATAATATATGTGAACACAAACGGCAGGGTAGAAGACTTGAAGGAACAGAAATGTAGTACTGTGTGTTGTGGTGCATTGGATATCGGCCCGGAACGAGAAATCGGGGAGCCGAGTTCGAATTCCATCTGAATTCATTGCATTCACTTACACACAAATACCCTTGGGAAAGGTATCAATCCGCCTATTCCTTCCAGTTATGGGTTAATAACAGGACAGATTGGGTTCTATAGCCTTGGTCGGCAACCAGTCTACCGCAGAAAGCAATGGCAACCTACTGCGGAATAATGTTCTGCTCAGTCAGTCATGTCTCTTTCGAGACATGATCGCCCAAGCGTGTATCACGTATGGCACTCAACTGACTGACTGACTGTCTCTTAGTGACTTTATTGCTTTAGTTGGGGGGAAACGATAAAAAAAACAGGCTTGATGAAAATCAAATATCAATAAAACACAAATACAATCTAACAAACGCATGCATAAGAATTACGGGACTTAATAGCAACACATTAGCCACTTAAGTATTTGTCTAAATTTCTGAGATGAGGTAGTATTTACAATATTTACATTATTCGGACTGTCATCTTTGTTGTTATTTGTACAACGTTTCGGCCGTTTTACGTTCAGATGCTAGGAATTTCGAACCGAAACCTTTATTGCAATCACTGGGGTATATGAACTCCATTTCTTGCCGAATGCCTTTTCTGGAAGTCTTCCGCTAACCCTGTAAGTTCACCACAGTAGTCTGGTATTGAACTCACAACTCTGTGTGTCAAATCACAGGAACTAACCAACGTCTATATCCACTGGGCCATGGACAAGAACAACTGAATTTTGGGACTTATAAACATGATCTCCAGTTAACCTTTTTTTTTTACCAAACTCATATTGCAATTTTTTGATGTTAATGGTTTTCTCGAGTATTTTTTATGTTAATGGTTTTCTCTAGCTTTTTTTACCAGAGCTCATATTGCAATCTTTTGAAACTAATGATTTTATCTGGCACTCCGTATTACTGGTTCCCATATTGTGTTCATCTCTATGCTTAGTTGGCTTAGGAGATTTTGAAGTCTAGCTGATTCTATGTGCTGATTCCTTAAGTTTACGCAGTTTCCAGTGGCATTTTCTGTCTATTATTTCAACTTCATCCTAGCACCTGAAGAAGGCCGGAGCGTAGAACGACTAAAACGTCGTACAAATGGCAACTAAAATGAAGACAATAGTCTGAATAATGTAAATACTGTATAGGCCACTTAAGTTACGAAATTAGGTTTACAGTTGGGAAGAATTGCCAGCTTGTGAAAAAAATAACTTCCTATTCACTTCCGTGAACTACAGTAAAACCTATTTTTGTAACTGATTGGAATATTGTCAAAGATATTAGAAAAAGTAAAGGATTGGTTGGTGGCAGTGACAAAACTTCAGAAATTAACTGACAGCCTGCCTGACACCAATAATATATGTGAACACAAACGGCAGGGTAGAAGACTTGAAGGAACAGAAATGTAGTACTACAGAAGAATGATGAGGATGCCATCGATGGAGCGTGTAAGCAACGATGACTTTTTAAGGAAAAAGAAAGTGAAAAAAGCTACTTGTGCCCAGAATCAAAAATAGACTGTTGACATTTCTGGGATGCGTAATGAGGTAAAAGAGCTTGGAAATTTTGACACTCTCAAGACCTATCGAAACAAAGCTTACAGGAGAAAACGATAGGCAACCTGACTTACGATTTTATGTAAAAAGATGGCAGAACAGGAAATGGGGAGCATAGTAAAAATGTAAACATTGCTAAGAACTATAAAAGTATTGATTTTCCAAGCTCAGCTTATATGTGACACAAGTATTGAGCACCCAGTAAGGATCGAACTCAATACTCAGCTGTAATATGTTGTAGCAAGACAAGCTTGCTAACCATTATATCACCTAAAAGATAGAGCAATGGCAAGACCGCACTATATAGTAAGGCCCGAGAGATCATTTATGACGTCATCACATAAGGATATTAATACTGTGATAGCCAAGTTCAAGAGAGAAAATTCAGACTTCAACATTAGTTTAATTGCCACTGCTTTAGTAATTTATAAAATTTTCAACATTAAATTAATGACCTTCAAATCAAAATGACGAAACAATAAATATATAAAAATACAACATTTATTTAGAAACAAATTTCAATTGAATGTTCGATCATTTTAAATGAAAGTTTGTAATTTTGTCTTCATATACAAGCATTTTTATTGAGTTCATTATTTTCCTTGCCATATAATTTTTAAAAAGGAGCGTTAGAAGAGGTTTATATAATCATTTTTCTACTTTTTGTAAATCATAATCCTCATCACAAAAGTCAGTAGAAAATAATATATGAATATCTTTCAAAATATTCAAAGTTACGTATACAGCTAAATGTAGTTGATTTACAGAACGAAGAAAAGAAGAATCTTTTGTCAGTATAATTATATAAAGCAAAATTTGAAGTCGTGTCATTAGGATGTAACAAATAACTTCTGTTAATCCCCTTAAAATAGCTCTTACTTTCAGGCACATTTTCTTCATTGTCTGTTCGTGTTCCAGTTATTAATTTTTTTGCAGGTAAATTTTGATAAATTTGAAACATTTATGAAAAAACTTAAAATTCTATTATATTGATATTCTCTTTACTAATTTAGAACCTGTATCCTTAACCCTCACCTTATTAGTTATATGCAAGTTAAGTACAAGGTGGGACTTTCTGGGGTGAAAATTCTACAGGTGAACAAAATATTTATAATTTTTCTTAATTGAAATTCACATGTGATTTATTCATAGATTGTTGCATTCTTCATTTGTTAGTTTGTTATTGTTTTGAGCAACCAATACATAAAAAAATGTCTGAGATCTCAGAAGGTGACAAAATAATGTTGTTCGGTGCTACGTGACACAAGACCATTCATCAAGATCCTTACAATTTAAAACGTAGAAATTTAGAAAAAATAAATTATGAAATAAAAAATAATAGTCATATTTACGTTTATTTGCACTAAAATTTAAAACATAAAAATATTTTAATTTTACTTTTTAAATGAACAGAACACTTTAAAAATCTTTTAGTATTTAATCTTAAAACACAGCAAAAACTGTGATGAATTGAAAACTATATATTGAATATTTTTTCTTTTGCATGCAAATGACTTAAATAAATTTTCTAAAAATAAAATATTTTACTCACATTCAAAAGAAATCATAAATTCAATAAAATCTTTTTACAAATATGTAAACTATAGGCTACATTTCTGTAAAGATTGAATCTAGTTATAAAAACGAAATTAAAAAAAATAAATGTTGCACTTAGTTTAAACTTTGTTCAAAACAATTTATTTTGATTTAAATTTGTATTATTTTATATTTTTTATATAAATGCATGAAGATTTGGAAAACAATCAGTATTAAACATATATTTACTTAAAGAAAAACTAAAAAAGGTTCAACAGAATATTTTCATATTACTTTTAAATAAATATTTCTGATAATCAATTTTAAAAAAATTGAAATTGCAATAAAAAAAGAAAATTGTACGATTACAAAAATAGAAAAAAGGTACAGTTACAGTTAAAAGAAACTTCTAAATTTGATTAAAAATGTTAAACCTTCTTAAAAAAATGTACACGTGTTACAGACACGAAGAATGCATTCTCAAGTTTGAGAATGCTGTTTTTCTTTTTAATAATAGTTTTTTTTTTTAGATATTTAAGATAATGGAAGGCATTTAAAGATTATTTAAGTGAGAATTTTTTCTTTTGTAATATAAAAATAAAATATTTATTGGATGTGATATAGTAATTAAGTGTCCAAAATTGCAAAGATTAATAACCGTAGTTGCGTTATTCGATTTTTAAAATATTTTTTTATTTTGCATTTTTTTTAATTAATACGTTTCTTTTTTTTTTTTCATGTATGGTAGACTGAAATTGTCATTATTATGAAAAAGTTACGTAATCTAAGAGTTTTGTCCCTTCGCTTACATTTATGAAAATTTTCATTTATGGCCATCTATTCTTCGTCATTCAACAGTCCATCAAACGTTCGACCAGATGAACACGACCAAACGTTAATAGTTGGTTGTATATTACGTTTTTATGCTATTTATAAGTAAAAATTCTTTCAAATTAGATTAATTTAACTTGCAATTTTTTAATTTTACTAAAATAAAGTGTCAGAAATATTTTGGAATATTTTAAAAATTGATGAATTTTTGTTTGTTTACAAATTTTTTAAAATTAAGAAAATTTTAAGAACTCGAAATTAAATGTGACATTTCAATCTATATAATTTCTATCTGAAATACACCAGAATTTTTTACTTAATGGAAATAATAAATTTAATCAGTAAGCTTTTAATTAACTCTAAAATGAAATCTTTTTTTATTTTAAAGATTTCATTTTAAACTTAGGTATAGAAAATTTCTGCCGAAAAAGTGGAGGTACCATCTTTTCGTGTGACCTCACTGAAAACTGAAAATGATTGCTCAGGCCTTACTATATAGTGCAACCTTGGCAATGATCACCACCGTTCTGAAGTGCACGACACGTAGAAGATTTTCATTAAGAATAGTAGATTAAGATTGTTCTGTGGAAAAGTATTTACTCCATATATTGGCAGCGTATTGAACTTTGCGACATTCATGCAACCGTCTCGATCATCGTGGCGCTATACTGTCTTATACTTCTCTGAAAAGTGGCATATTTTTGTAAAATATATGTTATGCAAGTGAAGTATCTTAGTAAAAGTTTGTTCCGGAAATCAGGTAACGAATGTTTTGGCTTAATAATGGCAAATATAAATAGCTTATATTTAAGCCTTGTAGATTTCAGGATTTTCAAAAAATGATTACCTTTTACCAGGAAGGATAGAAAAGTAGATATATATTAAATAAGTTTTAATATTATTTACCAAATTCTAATCATCTCTACTTTCAACCATAGCAGTCCAAGCGGGAAAGCATATTTTCGATTAAACGTTTAAAGAAATGTAGTTTTTCCTCGGAAAAGTGTTTAAAGGGCTTGTTTTCGACTTATTCTTTAACTAAGAATATTCTGACATTTATGAAATGGTCTACTGATGAAAACAAAAGAAAATCTGTTGCTGCTAAATTTGATGCGTATGGAAGATGTGAAAGAACCTTTCATCTTAACGATCATTTTGAAAAAGATTTTTTCGAAAAAGGTTTTTTCAGAAAAGATTTTTTCAAAATCTGTGAATGATAAACCTTGGACGATGTGAAAGAACCTCTCATCCTAATGATCTTATATTGCTTTGAGTTTGTTCTGCAGAATGTATCGCTTTGCACTGTCATGATGAATAACAGCACGTTTCCCGTTGTCAAATCAGAACATTGCTGTGATAACGTAATGATTTACTGACACAATCAAATTGTTGGCAATAAACATATGCAGTAATGGTCCGTCCATTTTCCGCTAGCTTTTAATGAACACCTTTCATATTCTATAAATCACAAACTTCTGTGAATGCTGTCATAATTTTAGCGTTGGCACAGCAGTATAGGATAACCATTGTTTGTTTGTTTTTTTATGCAAAACTTATTTTTCATCGTCTGTAAGAAATGCAAAGCTACAAAGATTAATATTCCTAGTTGTAAATAGCATTCCTCTACACTTGGTGTAATGCTGTGTTTGCTTTGGAAGTGAAAGCTCATGAGAAATTCAAATTCACTCTTAGTAAGTTTTCCTAATGAAACTCTGAAATGCATATTTAACGATTTGGTTGCCTTAGCAAGGTTAAAGAGCTTAGTCTACTCTGCTATTTTAGATGGATTATTTTCCAAGTGCGAAAGTGAAGGTAAGAAAGTCGGTCATAATTTGAATTTAGCCAATTGCATTTTCTGTATTTTCTGAGTAATATTATCCGTGCTCTCAATGTGTCTCAAATGTATTGTTTTTAATATCTCATAGGCTCCTGGATTTATTTATTTTTATTTTAGTGTGAAACCAGTTAGATATAAACTCAAATTCTACTCCAGCAACTTCTTTTCTCGCATTTCCTGCCTGTGAAATTCCCTTTCATTTACCTGCTTCCCCGACAGCTACAATCTGAAGAATTTAAATGTAAATTCAATCGTCATCTCGTAGCTCACTAACTTGCATCCTCTCTCACATGCTCTCATCTCATTTCTGCAGTATTCTCATCCCTCTCCTACTCGCTTCCTGACATCTCCTGTATTCTGTCACTCCTCATAACTTTCCTCCTATGTAACCCCCTGCACAACAGTGGCAGTATAATACCTTGCTAGGGGCGATACGATTATAAAAAAAGTATACGGCCGGATAGAAAAGGTGATAAACTAATTCTTGACTTATTGTCCTTGTTGATTGACTCTTGCTTCATAGTGGTGAAATAGGTAATTAATTCCCGAACACCCTAAAACTTTGCGTTTAAAACCAGGTCAAGCCCGACTTTAAAGCGGCTTATTATAGACACGTATCACTATAAGTAAATTAAATGGCTGTCGTTAGCTCCTTTATTTCTTATTAAAAGCGTTTTCATATCCGAGATTCAGATGAATAGAGTAAAAAGAATGGCTGAACGCAGATGTACTTTTCAAAACTTTTTATAATACTCATTAGTAGAACGCCACCTTTCCTTTCTTTTTTTTAAATTTTTTATAAGCGTTTCACCCCGAGCAAGGCATGTCACTGCCACTACTGTGCAGGGGGCTACGTAGAGTGGAGAAAGGATGATTAAATATAGGAAATGACAGAGGGTGGGTGATAGGCGGGTAAGGATACCGAGAATGAGGGTTGGGTAGATGAGAGTGTTGTGAGAATAGTTGGGAGTTAGTGTGATAGGAGGTGTCTATTGACCCTACATTTAAACACCTGGAGATTGTAACTGTCGGGAAAGCAGACTTGTGGAAGGGAGTTCCACAGGCGGGAAGCGCGAGAAAAGAAGCTGTTGGAGTAGAATTTACGGTTACATCTTATTTGTTTAACTGTAAAAGGGTGGGACCTAGTTGCTAGTCTAGTATCTCGTGTAAATTCGTGTAAATTCCTTTTTTATTTTTAAACTTGGGACCCAGAGACACGCTTCATAAATGATCCTGAGGCATTCAAATGGTTCCTTTTTGGAAATCTACCATCATAAATCCCCATAATCGTCAGCTTCACAATCCTCATCGGTATTTGAACAGGAGTAGAGGTTTATATCTTTTCTATTTATGAATGGATTTCCGTCTCCTTGTTACATGTGTACATAAAATTCTTCAAGCATTCTCATCTTCATAGTGTCATTCGCAGAGATACCTTTCTGACGGTTAGCAGCAATTTTATTATAGAATATCCAATTTTGACGTAAGAATATGCAATTCTCAACATTCATCAGCATCACTATATCTTAGTTTCCCGAAAAAGTTATGCCAAAGTGGTGAAATCATGCATACATTAAGTTCAATTCTTCTTCAGCTGAATTGTTTCTTTACAGGTAAACTGAAATCTAAATGTTCAAAGAGAACTTCAAACGTAACTAGTAGCAGCTTTTCTTGAAAATGGACACAATTTGGCATCTTGTACTTGCAGAAAATTGGTTTAGCACCCAAGGGAATTCATGCTAACACGATTACTACATTAGAGAATGATTCTCCAGCTTTATCAACAGTACAAAAGTGGGTTGCTGAATTTATTAATGGAAGAGGAAGTCTTGAAAATGAAGCATAGTCTTAACGTCCTGCAACAGCCACCACCGAGGAAAATGATGATCATATTCCAGGAAGATAGTTGAGAATGTTATGCACAAGGAAGTTGGCATGATGAGGGTTTCTGCCAGGTGTGTGTCCCGCCCTCTGACACCTGATAAAAGCTCAGCAGTTTGATTATATTACGGAAAAAATATGACATTTTCCAACTGGTTTTCTTGAACGATTTCTAACCTAGAATGAGCGTTGGATTCATTATTTTGAGATAGAGGGAAATAGACAATCTATGCAGTGGAAGCACCATTCCTCACCGGCTACAAGGAATGTAATGGCTTCAGTTTTTGGGAAGCAAAAAGCGTTGTGTTTATTGACAATCTTCAAATTTTCACGACATCAACGGAGAAGTACTATGCTAACTTGCTGAAGCAATTACGAAAGGCTATCAAAACCAAACGCCCAGGAAACCTTGTTTCATTAGAACAATACTCGGGCACACGTTTTTGGTTTCAATGGTTACTGTGTGTGAACTGGTTGATCCCCCTTCTTATTTTTTAACACTTGACTAGGAACTAGTATTACAGTGATGATGATGTATTATCTTCTGTTGATGACATTTTTTACAAAGAATCTTCTCTGAACAATCAGATGGCAGTTTACCTGAAACAAAGCAGTTATTAATAAAAGTTGAAATAAATGAATGTTGCACGCACATTTCATAGTTTTTCATATTAAAAAATGGTTTCTTTCTGTTACAATGGTGTGGATGAACAGGTTTAATATATCTCTTTTGTAAAACAAGTATAAAATTTTTTACACATATCGTTCTTTAAAATTTCGTTAGAAACAAAGGAAAGAAGACTAGAATGTTTGTTAATATTGGTTCTCCTATATGGCACTGAATTCTGGACAATCCCATCACAGATGAAAAACAAAACTTAACGCAACAGAAATGTGGTTTTACAGATGGATACCATTGACTGAACATGTGAGAAACGATGGATTTTTAGAGAAAATGGAAACAAAAATGGCCCTTCGCATCAGAAAAAATAGTTGACATTTCTAGATCATATAATAAGGAAGAAGGCTTAGAAAATTCGAAACTCACAGGACAGGAAAAAGCCACAGTTAACCTACCTAACGAGCCTGTGAAAATAATCGACAGGATAGAGATTTATTAGGAGTTACAAAGGATAGAACATTTTAAAAATTTATGATCGCACACGTCTTGAAGGGATATTATCATCATTATTGTCATTATATTGTCATTATATTATATCATCATTATATCATTATATTGTCATTATCATCGTCTTCTTCACAAAGAAGAAGACGATGATAATGACACTATGTAGTCTTGTTTTGATGGATTCAGTAATTTCCGTATTTCATGAATCAATTTTAATGGTGATTGCATTATCCTAACTACTAATCATCCGTGGCACTTAAAAATAAATTTGGTGTACACAAACATATGACAAGATTCAGCGTACAAGGCTGTGGGCTCACAAGGATAAATTCTGAGTTCCATAAAAGAAAATTAAAACATTATTTACATTGTGCGCTCCGGGCTTCTTCAGGTGCTAAAGCCCTTTATTTCGGTCACAGGGGCATATCATTCTCATTCCTCTTCGGGTAATCATCTAATTATCTCCCTTTAACTTAATTCTCCAAGTTAATTGTTCACCATAGTTGTAACCTAGTATTTAACTCACAACTCTTTGGGTCAATTTACTGGAACCAACCAACTAACCAAACAACGCCTATATCCATGTGCTCTTGAGGACATCAGTGTATGAAATTCTTGGACTTATAAACGTAATGTCTCAATAACTTTTTTTTATCAGAGCTCATATTGCAATTTTTTACGCTAATGGTTTTCTCTAGTACTCTGTATTACTACTTAGGAGATTTTTGTGGCCTAGCATATGCGCTTATACCTTAAGTTTACGTAGTTTCCAGTGGTGTTCTCTATCAATTATTTCAACTTCATCTTATAAGAGACGGTGATACCCTTTCTTCCTTCCGATTGTGGTTAGATATACCTGAATTTTCTATCTCCCTTCTTGTCACAGCCTTGCGATGTTGTGAAAGTCGTTCTGATGTTATATGGACCACAGTTCCGTTGTATTTTCTCTGATAACACCTTCACATAGAGTAGACAGACTGAGGCTGAGAGATGTTATCCTCATGCACCCTCCCTTCCACTTTCCTTGGATCTGTTGTTATGTTCCCTGTGTAGTTGTAAGATACAGCGACCATTACCTGTTCATATGTCTCTGGGTTGCTACATGGCTTTTGTTCGATATTGCAGGCAACGGACGATCCCTTTCTTTACATTGCATGGGTGATGAGAGCTGAAGTTGAGCTATTCTCCGGTTAATGTTGGCTTGCGGTATACGGATGCTTTGAACCCCTCTCTGTTCGAGATATAAATACATCCAGGAATGCTAGTTGTTCCTTTTTTCCATTGTGAACTGTATCGATGATCATGACCCAGTAGCGTATGGATCTTTTCCTGCTGAGGCCAGAGTATGAAGGTATTATCAACGTATGAAGGTATTATCAACGTATGAAGGTATTATCAACGTATCTCAGCCAAAAAGTTGTTCATGAAGAATAAAACTGATGAACAAACAAAAATAGAAATTATTTACTTTATTTACATTTTTCGGGCTGTTTTTCTCATCTCTGTTGATATATTCCCGACGTTTCGGTTGTTGTACGCGCCGACCTTCTTCAGGTGATTCGAATTTCAAACTGAACCCTTTATTTTGTTCACTGGAGTAGATTACGGAAACGGACATTATTTATGGCTCAAACTAATCTTCATCATAATTTTGCTTAGTTAGTTTCTTAGTTTGTACGACCGTTACGCCCTGCCCTCATAAATAATAGACTATTCTCTTTTGACCGCGCGAAAACACAGAAATGACATATCAGATACGCTATTTGGTTTCAACGAGAAAATGAAAAAATCGCAAAGAAAGAAAACAAGAAAAAAAGCGAGAAAAAAAGAATGAAGGGAAGATAGGAGTATTTAACGTCTGTATCAGTGAAATGGAAAAAAATTAAAAATTTTCAAGAAGTTTAAAAATTTAAAAAGAATTTTAAAAATTTTCAAAAAATTTAAAATCTTTCATTTGTCCACACACTTTTTAAAATAACTACCAGCCTTCATATTTGCGAGTTTTGTAGCAATATTGTGCTAAACTTAAGCTTAAATATTTAACCGATTGCGATAGGGGAATTTCTACGGATATTTTATTGTCGTAAAACTCACCATGGGCTTATTCGGTCATTAACTTAAGAATTAAAACTAATCAGAATATTAAAGTAGGAAAACCGTGAAATTTTATTGATTTTGTTTTCGGTGTATGAACAAAAAGGATACAGTGTGTTGCAACTGATAGAAAAATAAAGCTAGATAGTTTTCCAAAAATATGGCTAAATCCTAAACTTTGTTGTGTCGAGTAAATACAATTATCTTGGTGAAACAGCAATTTTTCAATTTTTTACCGACAGTGTCCAGCGTTTTTAGTTAAATACAATATCACTTACACACTGATACATTGCGTTCATTGAATATAATAGTTTTCTGTTGTGGGGAAAAGAAAAGGAGTTTGTTAAATTCACTGTAGGCTTTAAACAGTCGTTGACTGGTCACAGGAATTGATTTCTATGGAAAGCAAAAGTAGTGAAATTGGTTCAAATCACACAAATAAACGAAGGTTTTTCAAAAAAGAAAATATGTTGAATTATTCATTCATGGGAGAAAAATTCAATAAAACATGAGACTAACCTCAAAGGTTACTGCATGCAATTGATACACCTTAAGACGGTAGAAAAACACGTAGACAGACGAGTTGAATTGACAACAATAATAAACACATTGCTTGATTAATTCATGTAATAACAATGATTCATTCGAAACAAAATGTAGGAGATCAACAAAAAAAATAGTAGATCAAAGGGCAGTTTAAAAAGTAATTTATTTTCTTCAGAACGAATTTAGTTAAGCACAAATTGATAACAGCAAATTTTAATACAAAATGATATCTATTTACACAATTTACGTCGTTCGGACTGTTGCCTTCATCTTTATTACTATATTCACGACGTTTCGGCCGTTGTACGCTCCGACCTTCTTCAAATGATACACTATGGAATTTCGAACGGATCTCTTTATTTAGTCGCGTGGAAAGATTGTTCTAATTCCTTGTATTATGTTTTAATTAATTTTCTTTAGTAAATCAACTCTCCAAGTTTTTTTTTATTTTTTCCTCCTGCTACTGAACTCACAGCTCTTTAGGGGTAGTCACTTTTGGAATTACTCTTGAAACAACGCTTTTATGCACTAGGCCAACGTATATTACCTGAAGAGAATCGGAGCGAACAACGACCGAAACGTTGTGAATATGGCAATAAATACGAGCACAGCAGACCAAACGATGTAAATAGTGTAAATCGTTACAATACCTCATTTCAGAAATATAGACATAAAATGATAATTCCTAACATTTTAAACATTCGAAAGAATGGGCAATCAGTCGTGATATACTGGTTAGCAAGCTGGTTTTTCATATAAATTAATTGTAGGTTCTATACCCACTTTCTGTCCTACATTTGTTGTCTTGTGCTAAATATAAACTACATTTAATTATAACTTTATATTTTCCTAAATACAACTAGTATTTGCTTTCATTAATTGACAGAACAGAAGTTTGCCTGTTAAATATTTCGTAAAAAAAATAGTCCAAAATTATTAGGAGTGCGACAATAATTAACCTTTCAAGTTAACCTTATGATGTACACAGGTCTTTTGATTCTCTGGTATGATACCGAATGCAAAGCCAGTTTTAGTATTTCTCTCACTGATGTCACTCAGACTAGCTTCCTTTATCAGCATTAAATTCAATCCATACTTTTACAATTTCCTGGCGGGAATAGCATACTTCAAAAGTATTATACCCTTGTGCAAATCAATTGAAACAAGACAAATAATGTCTTCCTATGATCTTTCACACTTTCCCTAGTCACGTATACGTCGTCTCTTAGCGTTGTTTTTTTTCTACCAACCGGATTTTCCTTTACGTTTTGGACTGATGGATTCAGTTTGTTTCTTCGCCTTGATGACACAACAGTTGAAAGGCTGACATCAAAAATATCCAAAACCTCTCTGCAAGACCTGCCAGTGTCTTCGTGCGGGGTTACAATTTTCTTACGTTTCATCTTAGACAAATGGCCGAGACAATAGTTTCTGGGTGTGATAAAAGTCTGATGCAATCAAGGATGACGAAATATTTTTCAAGGTCAAACAAATTTCGTCATATATCGCTAAAATAAATTCATATTACTGCAAACAACTGCATATGACCTAATCTGAGGAAAAAATAGAAACTGATTACACCCTGTCACTCCAGTGGGTTTAAAACTGACAGTATGGTGAATGAAAGGAAACTAAAGCAATAGTTTCAATTAATTTGCACTGGGATGTAAGAATGGGACAATAGAGAATGACTATGGGATCACTTTCCACTGCAATCTTTTGATGCATTTTTCTCTTTTGACGCTCTGATTTGACACCGAGTGCAAAGCCTATATTGGATTCTTTTATGACAAAACCAGTACATATTGTGGCCATCACAGACCAAGTTCCTTTGTTGTCATGAAATTCGATTAAAACTTCTACTTTTTGGCATAAGTCACATAATACAACACTGCAACAATAAAAAATACGGCTGGTTTTAGAATTGTCTAGATTTCTCGTCTGTTTTTGGCTGTCAGGATTTTATTTGCTTATTTTCGTTATGTTTCTGTTTTTACGATTATTATATAATGTATTTACTTTTATTCGTTAATCTTTTCTTTGGAGACTAATATAAAATCTTACTTTTTTATATTGCTGATGAGAACTGGGAGGTTCGTGTAAATTATTTATTTATTTTTATATGCCGGCTTCCTTATATATCGTGAAATTAGGTTTTTGAATTGTTTGAAGGCGTCCATGTTCAAACATTAGATTCAAGTAGTCTTTCTTTTTCTTCTTTATACCTATTATATATATATATATATATATATATATATATATATGTGTGTGTGTGTGTGTGTGTGTGTGTGTGTGTGTGTGTTTAATTTAATATATATATATATATATTCTTTCAAGCTTTTACCTCTTTGGTTACAGTCTTTTGGGATTTTCTTTGACGTCTTCCATTTCTTTTTCTTTATTTTTGTTCTCTTCTCTTTTGTTCCGTCTTTCGTTTTAATTTGAAATTATCAGCTCCACCCTTTATTTATGGCTGATGTTTTTTTCTTTGTCTTTCTTGTATAATTTTTTTCTCCCTTCCGTTTTCTTTTTCTTTTTTCATTTGAATGCGTTTCCTTTCTATTTTTTAGAATTTGACAGTTTCCTGGCATTTTCTACGCTTCTCCTCTGTTTCGAAAATGTTTCCTGGAATACTTTCCTTTGCACTCTTTCCGAATCGAGTGTATTTTTTCCTTAATCTTTCTATTTACAAGTTCTCCCTTTCGCTCACCAATTTTTATTCATCTTTCTTCTCGCTATCGTGAATGTAATCATGAAAATGAAATATACAGCTTAAGATCCCATTTAAAATTTAATATTTTTCTTACAGGGGTTTTTGAAAGTTTAGTTTACAAAAAACCATTTTCATTCGTTAAAGATCTATGTGTCTCTCTCAAGTGGGTCATAAAAAAGGAAAATAAATTTATTATTCAAGAATTGATTCAATTATTAGATAGATAGATAGATAGATAGATAGATAGATAGATAGATAGATAGATAGATAGATAGATATGAAGAGACTAAGATAGATAGATAGATAGATAGATAGATAGATAGATAGATAGATAGATAGATATGAACAGAGACATAGATAGATAGATAGATAGATAGATAGATAGATAGATAGATAGATAGATAGATAGACATGAACAGAAACCTAGATAGATAGATAGATAGATAGATAGATAGATAGATAGATAGATATGAACACAGACCTAGATAGATAGATAGATAGATAGATAGATAGATAGATAGATAGATAGATAGATAGATATGAACACAGACCTAGATAGATAGATAGATAGATAGATAGATAGATAGATAGATAGATAGATAGATATGAACAGAGACATAGATAGATAGATAGATAGATAGATAGATAGATAGATAGATAGATAGATATGAACAGAGACCTAGATAGATAGATAGATAGATAGCATCTTATCGACTAAAATTATATGAATACATATATACATACGCATTGTCTGATGATCGTAGTTGTAGTGAAACTCAGCGGTTACAGGTCTCTAGACGTATTTCTGCGTTTTATTATTATTACGGCTCTATTTTGGTTTCATTTCCTATTTCGGGATTCAAAATTTTATGAGTATAGAGAACTGTTAGCATTTTTTAAAGTAAGTGTATCTTTCTCCTTTTTTCTTTTTTTTTTTTCAGATTTTTGGTAAGATTTTTTTCTGCCCGGAAGCCACTCGAGATAGTGGGTTACGTTAAGGTACTCTACTCATTTTCCGATATCTAAGTTTTAAAGTATATTTTCAAAAATAAAAATAAAACTGTCTGGAAGCTTTCATTTTAGCTTTAATTGAATGCTGAATGATTAAATTTACTATTTCCAGTCAGCAAAATACTCTGGTGTATTTCAATTAAAATCTCAACTTTCTGAAAGTTTTCAAACATTTTCACTTAAAGTTAGTTCTCAGCTTTAAAAATCTTGCAAAAATGAAACATAATCTGCGACAGGTTATTTTTAGAAAATTAGCAAAGTTAAAGTTAAGTTAATCTGATTTGAAACAAGTATTACTTGCTTACAGCATGAAATTTAGAATAAAAGTGTTTCTTAATCATGGAGGTCATATCTTTCTAACGAGTGAAGTGATTGATGACAGCCAGATGTACTGACATGTTAAGTATGGTTGACCGGAGTTGACATAAATTTATGAAAAACGTTTCGTAAAAGTAACAACCCTTGAAACACGCAACCTTTTAATATTTCTCTCGTGACATCTCATAGTTTTCAAAATGGACAATTCTACATAAAAAATTAAAATTATTTAAAAAATCTTAATGATTTGTTTTAAGCCTTTCAATTTTCGAGAAGTAAATCCATTCTTTTTTTACCCTTACGTAGCCCCCTGCGCATCAGTGGCGTTACCGCCTTGCTTGGGGTGATATGATTAAAAAAAAAAAAAAAAAAAAATATATTCTTTACTTAATAACTTAAGAACCGAATACAGACAGTAACTGAAAGAAATTTTTAAATGTTTAAAACTTTATAAATCATGATAATTAACAAAGAAAATTGAAAATAGTTCTTGTAAAAATACATTATTCATCGAAAACCTTTTTTCTTCAGAATATGTTATCCTTTAATATTTATTATTTATAAAAGCAATTAAATGCTTGCCTAAATAAAAATGGCGTAGTTTTATTGCATTTTTATTTCACTATTCAGAGCAGATTTTCCCAAAAGCAGCTATTGTTTGAAAAAAAAAGATTTACATTTTCCAAGCAGCTCTGCATATAACTAACAAAAGAGAGTTTGCTGGCAGTAATCAATTTCTAGAAACTTAATTTATATAATAAGTCCTGAAAAATTTTATTAAAATCATAGTCTGATTTTTGCAAGAATTTTCAAATTAATGTGTTTTTCAGCAGAAAAACAGCGTTAAAATATAATAATCTTTGGTGCACAGCTGACGAAAAAAAACAAGATTTTTAAACCAAAATTTTGAATTTATAAGAAAAGGATTAAACAATTTTTAAATAATTATAAATTACTTTAATCTTTCCTTTTAATAATAACATAAATATTTTGACCATGACACGTTGTTTTTATTAAGTTTGAGGTCTTTTTACACCATGCTATTCTTTCAATGAATTAGTGGAGGTACCTACGTTAAGGAGTTGTTTATATGGATAGAAGAAGATAACTCTAAACACTCAAATTGGACAGGTTAAGATTGCAATGATTGGAGAAACATTTTCTTTGCAGCCAGTTTCCACAGCGCGATATTTTGCGGGAATAAGGTATTTGAGTGAAACTTCTCGCTGATGGTATACGGAGGGAATATAGCGGGACCTAGTCGTGAAGGTTAAACCAGGTGGAACCAACGAATGTAGTTCGTCCGAGTACTTTTGATGGAAATAGCGATAGAACAGTGATTGATTTGCCTCATCCTAACTATGAGAGACAAATTGGAGTGTGGAAAAATAATTCTTCTCCAGCAAGGACTCGGAGACGTCTCTGAACATTCTCAAGACAGGGAAGTGAGAACCGGGCAGTCCCCTCCCAAATATGCCAGCAGTAATCCATTTTCGACCTGATCTGGTTCTTATAGAGTTAGTGGATAGCATGAGGAGTTAGGTACATTCTACAATTATTTTCATGGCAACTGTTCTGATAAGCTTTTTACCCTGCTTCCCCAAATACATCACCACTCGTGCTACTAGATTGACATCAAAGTCCCACCATTTCATCATCAAAATAACTGTCGCTTCTACTTTAATAGTTTACTTCCTCGTACTTTCCATTTGTGGAACTCCCTACCATTTACTTGCTTCTCTGATAGCCACAATCTTCGAAAGTTTAAAAGCAACCCCAATTGCCATCTTCTATCTACTTGATTCCCATCCATCTTTTATCCTTTCTTCGATATCCTTGTTTTTTCTCTCACTGTAACTACCTGCGCACTTGCCTAGGGTAAAATAATTATTACATATTATCCTACGTTTTACGCACGGCTCTGAGTTTCATGCAATTTCAGCAATCCCCGGATACTTATCATATCATACTAACACATATATACATATACGTCGTCCACCTACAAGCCTGTTTCACTGTATAACAGCTCATCAGTGTGGCGAGACATCCACTAGCTTCCAGCCGGAATCGAAACTCAACCAATTTTGTGTCAGTCGGAGTCCCTACTCCCTAAGCCATGGGCGGATGGTATGTGAGGGAAAATTTTAGCATGTTATATACACTACCGGCCATAATTATTAGGCCACCCCAGTTTTTTAAAAGAAATGATGTATTTCATACTATTTTTAGTATTTATTGCCAAGTGGATAATTCTAAATGAAAATAGAGTGGTCCTTTTGTTATTATTACTTTGCAAAATTTTATAAGGCAAGGAAGCAAAGATGAACTCGTCCGAATCCCCGTAAATTTTCTTCATTCTTTCATAGATGAAACTGCAATAAAGGTAATTATTGAATATATGAATTTATAAATTCATTTGATGCACATGTTATTGTGCAGTATTAACAAAAGAACCATTCTATTTTCATTTACAATTATTCACTTGGCAATAAATACTAAAAATAGTATGAAATACATAATTTTTTCAAAACATTGGGGTGGCCTTATAATTATGGCCGGTAGTGTATACGCGATGTATACACACACCAGTCATCGGGAGAACTCAATTCATTACTTAATTATATATATATATATATATATATATATATATATATATATATATATATATATATATATATAGTGTTACCCAATATTGACATAATTTCACATGTGGATCTCTGTAACTACATGTTCCAAGCAAACGAAATTAGTCTTCATGTTGAAAAATATAAGATGTATTTATCAAAATTTGAACAAAATATTCAAAGGGAAGTAAATTTTATAACCGATTTCACGAAGTTTCCCAAATATTCAAAATAGTCACTACATGGGACCGACACACATCAAGTTGGTAGTTCAGTTCCTGCCAAACACGTTGTAACATGATTTTTGTATTAATTTCATTAAGGTTCACCGTTTACAAGGTCCAAGAGCATTGGAAACTGTTTGGACGGGTAGGAGGGGGAAGATAACGATTCACCCTAGACTTGAACAGGTTAAGATTTTAGTTATCGGGGAAACATCATTTTTGGAGTCGATTCCACAGAAGTCCTGCATTTAACTAACAAAACAAAGGGGTTTCGCCTCCTTTCATCTTCTAATAGATCCTCAGACTCAGCAGGGAGGCCTACATAAACTGCCTTGAGGAGGTAGTACTGCCTTGAGTTTGCTGCTTGAAGACCATATTTTTAGCAACAGAACTCTGGCCATACAGAGGGAATTTATCTTTTATTTTTCAGCATGAAGACTAATTTCGTCTGAAGAAGATGTTTCGAGAGAAATTTACTTCTTGCCAATGGAATGCAGAGGAAATGTAGATAGTATGCTATTACGTAAGTGGCCATGGTGTGTCCCTGCCGTGAAGATTCGAACTGGCGGAATCAGGGTATGTAGATTGTTTGAGCACTTTGCGTGAAAGTAGCGATAGAGCAGTGAGAGGCTTGCTACATCCCATCCGTGACACAGAGGTAGGGGTGGAGAATAATTCAACAACCACAATGTCTCTTGCATAACATTTTCCAACGCCCCAGTGATTCTCTGATTCTCTAGTTCCTCTAGGCTTGTAGGAAAAGGATGGATATAGATCTGTCCTTTCCATTAGTCCCAAAGAAAAAAAATTACAGGTGAACGTGGTAGCTATTTCAACAGTACAATGTTATTATCACTGGCACGACCAATTCATTTTTCTGATGGAGTTTCATTGAGATAAGTCCACAAAGTCAACTTAGTTTTTACTCATTTTGTTAAAATTTGAGATCAACCAACTGAGTGATAATTATAAAATCATGTCAATTCTTTTTGAGTCATCTTATATATAGAAGGATTTTAAGTGAAATTCCAACTCAAAATAAAACTATGCTATTAAATATTTATTCAACTAAATATGAACCATGTTCTTGTACAACAATATATTTTTTTTTTCACAGGGGTATATATTTTTTTTCACAGGGGTATATATTTTTTTCACAGACTTTGATTCAACAGAGACGTGATTCTACAATAAATTACCAAGAATATCATGAACCTAACATTTGAGCAGTAAGGAAGTTTAAGGAAAATGTAAACAAAAAAGACAATTATACATAAAATCTGAAAGAGACATTTTGTGCGCGTCTAAAACCTCTTCAACATATTATACCCTTTTTGAAAATCTGTATTTTATCAAGATGAGGAGGGGAGAACTAGAAATGAAAATTTTGAAATAACAGAAAAACTTTTAAAGCTTTTAGTTTAAATTTGAGTTAAAGTAACGCAAAACTCTGTGAATTTAAATATTTTGTCTTAAATTCAGTTTAAAATCTCTTCAAGAGTTTGTGAATTGAAGAAATCAATTTTATTCTTTCAAAATGCCAAAGAATGCTGAGAGATAGGTTTTGTGACGTGCTCTTTTGAAGTTCCGCTGAGCTTGTGATTTGAAGAATTCAACTAAATTGAAGTTCCACGGAATCTATAATTTCAAGAACTCAGTTTTCAGCCTGAGTTGGAGTTTCGGCCGAAATCGGAGTTTCAGTCCTAATTAGAGTTAAAGTGAGATCTTGAAGTTCCGTGCGGTGAACTGAGGAATTCAAAGTTATTTCCTCAAAATTATCATTGTTGTTTTCTAAGCTGAATCAGAGGTATTTTTAGTTTAGTTCCTGTTGAGAGTTTATTAAAACTCTCAACAGGAACTAGCTTAAAAGTCCGCGTGATCTGCAGGCTTTTAAGTTCATTTATAAACAAAAAAAGAGAGAGAATGAAAGCAAATTATAAGAAGGCTTCACTGTGTTTTGCTAAACTTTGCAATTACTTCACAGAACTAATAAATTTTCTATTTTCTATGAATTTCATCAAATCCTAAACAAATTATAATGAAAACGATAATACGTTTATACCATATTTAAATACACGAATAAGATATTCTTGTAATAAACAAAGCTAGATCTAGATTAAAAATTCAAATGCTAAGCACTGACTCATTGATTTTGTTAGAAATTTAAGAAAGACTCGAATTTACAAACTTTCATTAACACACACACACAAAAGCGAATCCGAAACAAAACTCGTGAAATTTCACACCTTGATGCAAAATGTTTTTCAGCCAATAGAAAATTAGGAAACATCTAAAAGCAAAATTCAAATAATTTTCAATTCCCAGAAATAAATTATTTTACGGACCTTTTCGCGAGCCGACGCGAAGTTTGTTCGTCGTCCAATGGAAAGGCCCGAATCTCATCCGGGAATAAATTCCCAAATGACCTTTTCAAGTCCCACAAACAAAATAAAAGACGGGAAGGTTTGCCTGTCACCAGAGAGAAGAGGACGAGTATATTAACTCGTCCCTTGACAAACGTCAAGCGATCATTATTATTATTATCTCTATCTTTCTCTCTCACCTCTTTCCTTTCACCGTTCACCCGTCTGTCTCTTTATACTTGATAAACGAACGGAACCTTTAAGACTGAGCGATTACTTCAAAGACATTCTTACCCAACGATAACGCTCATACATACATGCATACATACATACTACGAACTCTTGATACCCTTTACTTCTTACTACTGTTTCTTATTGAACGTTTAACTTCTACCAAATTATGTTATTGTATTCTATTAATAAATTTTTATTTAAACATACAAGATGTATACTTTTATTCTTCCACAAATCCATCTTCGATAACCTTCTGATAATTCTGATAAAGCCTTAAGTAGTGAGGATTGTCGGCTATGTTTGTGAATTGGCCTTGTATCAGACATGGCTGGCCGTCTCTACAGCTACATTTTAAAAAGTATTTCTGTAATCGTCAGATTTCTGGTTCCAGCAAAATACTCTTGGATAAAATATGAATTCCCAAAATTGTGTTTCATAACGACTGGCAACAGTTTAAGATTATTTTTATAAAGTGTGTGTATCTATACGTATGTTCACTTGGCACAAGGCCGAGTTTAAAATAGAAGGCCCACGCATACATGGGTCCAGAAGCCCGCTTCAAACTTCCACATTTTAGGACGTATTTGACCCCAGGTATTAATTCTATCCATCTATCAAAGAAGAGGTATTGTCTATGGGAACTCGGGCTCTTGGTTATGAACGTAGTTAATTTTATCAGTCGTTCTGGTATGGTTACAGGTTTAAGCAACTCAGTAGATAATTTATATTAAAAAAGAAAGAAATAGATTTTACACTGAAACAAATGGTTTCTTAAAGTCATTTAAAGTACATCAGCTATATCCTGAAGCACGGATTACACTGAAAAGAAAGTAAATATTCTAATATAAATGATAAAGTTACAATATAACTTTATAAGTTACAATATAACTTTATAACTTTATTAAGTTATAATTTCCAAGAATTCTTCGCACTAATATCCCCATTCTTGTTGTTTCAGCGTTTCAATTAATATGTCTATTAGCCTCCTTTAAAAACACATACTGCATTACCCAAAACTTTCGCATACTTCAATTGGTTCGCCTAAATATTTCTACCGTATGAGGCAAATACGAAAAGTGTATTGGTAAAAACGTATGTTGGATATGTTGATGGAATTATTATATGTTTCATGTCAAAATCAGTGAATCTCAGGAGACAAAAGATTATATTCCAGGCGCATCTTCTGTTGCATAGACGGCTGCTTCCTGTCTCAACAGTGCACAAAACGTAGATAGATAGATATGGTGGGCTGACTGTTGCAGTAGGTCACTCTCTCCAAGTGGCTGAAATGAAACAATAGAAAACTAAGATTGATTTGTTTTCTTACGGCTTATAAACATTTTTCATGGCCATTTAAAGACAAAACAAAATAATTTTTAGTTGTAAGATGTTTTGTACGATAGCAACGATTTACTGATACAAGGTTCTATTAATTAACCGATACCTGTAAGAAAAAGTAGATTCATATCTTTTCCATAGGTATTTACGCGGAAACGAATATAACAAAGCCAACTGGAATTGAAACTCGGCTCTCCGATTTCCCATTCTTAGCCGTTATCTATCACACCACTCACACATTCAAGCATGCAGTACCTATTATTCCGAAGCGGTCACCCATCTACGAACTGACCAGGCTCGATGTTGCTTAACTTCGGTGAACGTACGAGAACCGGTCGCAAAGTGATATGACCAAAAGTGGGAAAATTAAGTGTCAATGCACAGACTGTTAAAGAAGACGCCAGGACGTTATCGAATACAGCCATGAACTGAGATTCTAACTGTGGCTTTTTCAATGAATTTGCTTTCGCAGTCTTTCCTATGAGTGGTTATAGCCGCAAGAGAACGGAAGTTTTAAATCGGTGTTTTCCTTTACCTAAACGAGCCCCATCTGCTCGAAGCTCGAAGCAACTGGCTTTAAGGCGCCAGTGACCCGTTTTTCACCTTCTCTTCTGTCAGGAGAAATTATTCCGCTGGGCTTAAAGACTGCACGTGGAAACCAGTGACGGACTTGGCTGTTAAAAGCTTTCACCCCCCCCCCTGTAAGTATTTTATAGAACAGAGACCGCTTATCCCCACTGTCCACTCCTGATATAACAGTATTTGGAACCATCTCAAAATTAGAGACAGCATTTAAGAAATTAATAAAAAAATAAAAAAATGCTCGAGTGTATAAATGTTCAGAGTACTTTAAGTGCAGTTTCACTTGTCCAATGCCTGATAAACATTCTAACGCTTTTTACATGATAACTTACTCGTAGATAATATCAAAGGAGACCGTTCTGCCATCTTTAAGATTTAACGATTCCGCTGGTCTACATTTTACTAGATAAAGCGTTGATTACTTTAGCTTGGTTCATTTATCACACATTTACCTGGAGGAAATATTACTACTTTTAGGTTTGAAGGTTCAAAAGTCAATATGCCAAACTTGCCAAATCTTAAGGCCGACTATATTTTTATTTCAAGGGAAGAGTACACACGCAATACAAATTAGTTTCCGTATGAAATATATATATATATATATATATATATATATATATATAGCAAAGACTCTAAAGAATGAGAATTCATTTCTCCAGGGTCGGCCAACACGGAAGCTTCAGTAATGACTCTTCCGACAGGTTTACGAAATACATCTGGTTTCTTTAATCGGCACTGAGGCGGTAAATGATTCCTTTCGCTCGGCATATAAATTCAGTGTATAAGAAATACTGCTTTTAATAATATGAAAAAAGGGACATGCTATAGTAATAATGGTTACCTATGATAAATTTATATCGGTAAATTTTACGTATAATAATATTAAAATGAAATGTAAAAATACAGCATCAACCTTAGAATGTTTACGTATCACAGGGGTTATCGGCGCGTGAAATATGATCGGCAACTCGAGATCAAATTGCGACAAAATCCGTTATTTTTTCGATTTTATGAAAATAACTTGGGAAAGCTACAGATCTTTTCTTTTTATTATAATTCTATGTGTCGTAACCCTTCATAACGTTGGCGATCCTAGCGCTTCACAATTTCCTGTCCTTTGTAGCTCTTAATAAATTTTGTCTTTTTGCTGTTTCTCTTGAACAAGCTCAGTAAGTATGTTATTCATTCTTTCCCTATTGCTTTTAAACTGTCTCGTGAGTATCAGATTTTCCAAGCTCTCTTCCCTCATTATGTACTCTAGAAATAATTGTTATTGCAGAATTTTGTTAAAAGTCTTTTAGCTCAAATATTTATCGATGCAATATGAGAATTTATATTCTATAGTCGTAAAACTCAGGAGAAACCTTATTCAATCATTAACATAAGAATTTTTATTAAATCCATATAGCAAAGCTGCGAAATTTTTACGGGTACTGCAAGTGATAAAATATTGCACTACTAAGCAACCTCTACTCAGTCAAAACTAATTATATACTCATATAAATAGTTTAGTATAAGAGAAAACTGAACATAGATTAGGCGACGCCAGAGGTAATTTCGCTCAACACCACCAATTATTACAAAACCCAAATATCCATCTGAAAACCCGGGTCATGTTCTTAAATAACCTACTTAGATAATGACTTTCATACGGATGTCAGGTATGGCACCAAATTCGTTCAGAAATATCTAAACTCTCAGCTGTATACAACCGCTTTGTGATATCAATGGTTAAAAAGAGGCTTTAAACGAGTGAAGCCTGAGGATCTTGACAAAGACTTTCCCTAATCTGAACATTTTTGAACGGCGCTAGAGAATCATAAATAACTGCACTAAATAACAGAAACATCAATTGAGGACTACCAACAGCAGCAACCACTAAAATTGATGCCACATGTAACTCGAAGAGAAAAATATAATCAAGATGTTGATATTCTAAACTACTTAAAATAGAAGGTTATGAAGGAAATCTCCATTAATACTGAAAAAAGCTATAATAGCTACGGACTTGAAAAAAGGCTATTTTCTGAAAATATGTTTTAAGATAAATATTTCTCAGAAATTTCAACCGAAAATAGTACTGGCTGCTCGCTATTTAATGCCAATTGTTTCCTTGCAGAGAAACGGCTAATATTAGAATTACCATATATGAATACAACTTATAACTGTATTTGATCTTTTTATGTATTATGATAAATGTTTTTATTAAGTTGTAGATTCTGTGCGCCTCTTTAAGTTTTACGTTTTTCATTCATTTGTTGTTTCAGTGTTTCTCTTTTGTTGGCATTGTTTTATTTTATATATTTTCTTTCTTTCTTTCATTTTTTCTTTCTTTCTTTCATATTTTCTTTCTTTCTTTCTTTCCTTTCTTCTTTCTTTCTTTCTTTTTTGGCACCACATTCCCCTGATCTCAATTAAGATGTTACCATATTCCACTTTTCAATGACCCAAAACGCTAGTGATGAGCCTAACATCCGCGGATCGTTTCGGAGGGCAATGAAAAACGGGCCTGGAATAAGAATTAGATGTCAATAAAAATCGATAAATCTCCAGGGAACGATGATAATTGAAGTGGCTTATTGCAGATCGTTTTAACAGCGACTTTCAAACCGCTGATGCTGTTAAATGCTTGGCGTCGGCCTTAGCCATTATCGCTAATAATTGTGTATTTGCTTCGGCCATTTTGAAAGAAGCAAACTAGCTTCACCTTTTCAATTATTTTTCCAAGTATTATAAAAAATTCAACCAGTGATAATTTCGAGGCTAGAATTTAATTATATATCTAGCACTACATTTTTTATCTACAAGACTAGAATCACAGCCTCACTGAATCCAACTGACTAATGTAAGTATTCATAATGGAGGACATCTTAAAATAATAATGATGAGATTTAATCACTTCGCCAATATATATATATATATATATATATATATATATATATATATATATATATTAGCCGCGTCAAATATAGATCAAATATGGATCGGAATCCAAAAGAATGATAAGTTAAAGAACATAAAAAGTTTATCTAAAAAATTAAAATGCATAATCACACTCCACCCACGTATATTGTACAGGTGTAGAGGCTCATCCCTTGTTCCCTGTTTAGGATGTGGTTTCCGGCTTTCTCTTTTCTAATCTTTTCACTTTTTTTTTCTTATTTTTTATTTTTATTTTTTTCAATTGGAGTAGATAGACTAAACTATCGCCCGGTTCACACTCCACCCACGTCTATTGTACAGGTGTAGAGGCTCATCCCTTGTTCCCTGTTTAGGATGTGGTTTCCGGCTTTCTCTTTTGTAATCTTTTCACTTTTTTTTTCTTATTTTTTATTTTTATTTTTTTCAATTGGAGTAGATAGACTAAACTATCGCCCGGTTCACACTCCACCCACGTCTATTGTACAGGTGTAGAGGCTCATCCCTTGTTCCCTGTTTAGGATGTGGTTTCCGGCTTTCTCTTTTCTAAATCTTTTCACTCTTGCGTAGCCCCCTGCACATCAGTGGCGTTACAGCCTTGCTCGGGGTGATATGATTAAAAAAAATATAGGAAAGATTTATCAATCTAACTCTTCAATTTTATTAAAGCTTCGTTAGAGACTGATAGAAAAAGGGAAGAAATTTTGTTGATTTTACTTTTGTCCTGCTTAATTTACATTGGTTAATCACGAATCATGCGCATTTGACTCTTTTAAGCCAACGTTAGTATAATTAGGAAGGCCGCAAATTATACTAATGTTAATTTTGTTTAGCGGCAAATCTACCTCTATCAGTTATTTAATAATGAAATCTAAATATTTTGAACACAGTTTTATGGTTTCAACTACAGATAAAATATATTTTTGATCATTTTGATATAAAATGTATGGTTGATAATTCTACTGTAAATGTATTTTTGGTCCGTTTTCTTTAAACATTTATTCTTATTAATATTTTGCTATAAATATGTATTGTTTTTTATAAAAAAATGTATTGCTGGCATTTTCACCATGAAAATATACTTTTGTGCTTTCAGTGTTTTTTTTGTTTTGTTTTTTTCGGTCACTTTGTACCCATAGCTGGAGCTTTAACCGACGAGTTCAGAATGTACATAGGATCAACAGAAATTAAGAGGTACAAATAATACTAAGGTTGGTTTAAAAGAGCCCAATGCACATTATTCATAACTGACCAAGGAAAATCAAACAACACGAAAGTAAAAATGCTAGAAGTTCTTTCTTTCTTCTGCAAACCTCATTCACTGATGAAAATTTAATAAATGTAAAATATCTTAGAATTAGAAACGCTTCCTATTTGTTTTTTATTTTAGCGTATATATATATATATATATATATATATATATATATATATATTGGCAGCATTTTTTCATTAATGCAGGTTTCATTGAATAATATAAACAAGTTTTGTCTATTAATTTTGTGTAGGATCCGTTCATACCGTCTGATATACTTGATGGTGATATCGTTGAAAGACAACATAAAATCACAGTAATTGTTGATTTTTTTATCGGGTCTAAGCTTTCGGCTCACATAAGCCATTATCAAAGAGTAAATATTAACACACAGTAAACATAGAACATTTAAGTTATTAACAATAAAGAGAATTAAATTGAAAATATAAGTCCATCCCTACCGTGGCGGATGGCCGAAGACAGTGACAAAATAGTGGCGTTGTGGTCCCTGATTTGATTACAGGCAAAATAGTGGCGTTGTGGTCCCTGATCTGATTACAGGCAATCTGATTACGTCAGAGAGTGATATGTTTAGGATTGGTTGGGTTAGTATCATGTGTTGTTTTTTTCATGTTAAGCTTTTTAAGAAAATAACGTATTTGTTCATCAACTATGTAGTTGGGAAAATTATTATTGATGAGTGTCTGTTTTATGTTTTTTAGTTCACTGTGGAAGATCTGATTTGTAGATGAATTGCCTTTTGCACGATATAATAGATTTTTTATAATGGCTATTTTTTAATAGTGGGGGCATTCACTAATATAATTGAGTGTGGAGGGATTTTTATTAGTGGGTTTTTGATACGGTGAGATAGTAAATCCTAAACATATCACTCTCTTATACCGTAGCCAGATGCACTCCAACTACCAACTAGATGAAAACATCCTAAAAAAACTCATAAATACTAATATTTCTCCGACAGACTCTAACAAAAGAATTAAGTTTATTATATATTACACTAAATCCACTACATCTAATTCATTCGTCCGCAACGACTCTTCCCCCACCGTTAGTGATTTGCAAAAAACCAATGTAGTATATAAATTCATATGTCCATTGAGAGAATGTATCTCTAACAACCTCAATAATATCTACATTGGCCACACTACAAATTCGCTCTCACGGCGTCTGACGTTGCACTTAAATGAAAATTCAAATATATTCCGTCATTTAAAACAACACGGTTATCAACGCACACTTCTGAGAAAAACGCTCGTTGATAACACGTACATACGTAAACAAGAAAATAATAAACAGAAACTAAAAATCCTCGAAGCAATCTACATTAAACAATTTAAATCTGGTTTGAATACAATCAATTTTGATATTTCCAATAATGTACTCAAATGCCTGTAATCAGATCAGGGACCACAACGCCACTATTTTGTCACTGTCTTCGGCCATCCGCCACGGTAGGGATGGACTTATATTTTCAATTTAATTCTCTTTATTGTTAATAACTTAAATGTTCTATGTTTACTGTGTGTTAATATTTACTCTTTGATAATGGCTTATGTGAGCCGAAAGCTTAGACCCGATCAAAAAATCAACAATTACTGTGATTTTTGTTGTCTTTCAACGATATCACCATCAAGTATATCAGACGGTATGAACGGATCCTACACAAAATTAATAGACAAAACTTGTCTATATTATTCAATGAAACCTGCATTAATATATATATATATATATATATATATATATATATATATATATATAAAACTATGAAGATGCACTAAGAAAATTTGGCCATAAAAACATTTTACAATGTAATTCCCAACCAAACAGACAAACAAAAAACGATAATATAAAACGCAACATCATCTGGTTCAACTCACCATTTAATTTAGAGGTAAAGACCAAATAGGACAAATATTTTTTTAAACTGATAGATAGACACTTTCAAAATGGCCCAAAACTAAACAAAATTTTCAATAGAAACAAAATGAAGCTAAGTTATAGTTGTAGTAATAATTTAGATAATTTCATAAAAAACAAAAAAAAAAAAAACAAAACGCAAGAAAATTTAGATAGTATTGTACAAAACAAGGCCATTAATAAATAATGAAACTGTAGGGACAAAAATAAATGCCCACTTCAAGGACTACAAAAGAAGTCATTTACAAGGTAAAAGCACATGACTTAAATGGCCAAAATAAAATATACCTGGGATCAACCAAAGATATCTTTAAGACTAGGTGGTTCAATCACAAGTCTACATTGAAAATAGAAAACTTAAAAAACTGTACAAAATTGGCTAGCCACGTGTGGAAATTGAAATCAAAATATGAAAAAGACCCAGACATAACGTGGAGTATAATGAAAACAGCCGAGCCTTACAACGGTAGAAAAATATGTAGACTGTGCCAGGAAGAAAAGTTAGAGATTATGCTATTCCCAACTAAAAATGAACTATTGAATGAAAGAACAGAAATTATGACTAAGTGTAACCATACTAAAAATATACCTATTAGATTCATACAACCATGGATGAAAACGTTTAAATTTCTTGTAATTTCAAAAATTCCCTGCCACGTGGGCGTTCAATAAAACCACCGTTACGTGAGCGTTCTTAAAAAAAAAGGTAAACGGTAAAATAAGTTATTGCAAATCGCCTGACGACACCACTCATGGTAAAAACCTAGGTCGCGTAATAACTCGTTTACAAATGGAAAATATTCATAAGTTCTACAATATACTTTTATTGAACACTTTTTAATACACATAGGCACTGGTCTAATTTTGACCAAAATCTAAGTAATTAAACACACACACACACACACACACACACACACACACACACACACACACACACACACACACACACACACACACACATTTTTGTTTTGGTGTTTTTTAGTAGTTTCGTAGTTGATGTTGTAAAGTAATTTTTATGATAAGGGATTCAAACATTTTAAACGCTTTTCAGAGTTAAAGGTGCGTATCACATTTCCGTTCACAAATTTAATGTTGCGTAATGAAGTTAGCCACTTATACTCAACCACACACACACACACACACGCACACACACACACACACACACACACACACACACATATATATATATATATATATATATATATATATATATATATATATTAGACATCCACATACAAGCCTATTTCGATAACAGCTCATCAATGTGGCTAGACGCATCCACTTTCTTCCAGCCGGGATCGAAACTCGACCGATTAGATGTCCTATTCCCTAAACCATGAGCGCATGCAATGAGAGAGGAGAAATTTTAGCGTGTTATATATATGAGGTGTATACACACGCCACTCACCGAGTGAACTCTATTTATTACTGAAGAGTAATATTCTTCTAGTTAAATAAGACCCTTAAATTTACTGTCCTGTATTTAAAAAAATGTTTAACTTGAAGGTCATAAGGTTCATCTTATAGTCTGGAGTGTAAATGCAACATTCTAAATACGACATTCGCGTTTAAAAATTACCATTGTATATCTGACCCCCCCTCTACCATCAATAAAAGTTTCCTTCTTTTTCTTTTTCTTTCCCCACTATTCCTTCCGTCTAGATAAAACTAAATAATTCATATTTGTAAAATAATTTCGGTCTGAGGATGTGAATGTTTTTAAATATTCACGAAATAAATTATCACCAATGCATTTGTAAATTATTTATTTTCATTCTCTCTCTCTCTCTCTCTCTCTCTCTCTCTCTCTCTCTCTCTCTCTCTAGAGCACTCTGGCTATTGGGCGTGTATAATGATAATATACATGCTAAAAAGTCTGCCTTCTTCTACCGAGCGCCCATGGCCCAGAGGAAGAATCGCCGACTGACGCCACTTCGGTCGGGTTTCAATCCTGAATTAAAAGCAATCGGAGTTTAACCGTACTGATGAGCTGTTATACAGTGAAACAGATTTGTCTGCGGATGACTATTTACGCTCTCACACCCTGATTGAGCACTCTGGAAGAATGGTAGACTTTGAAAAACAGTAGCTACCCCGGCATGTACGCATCGCTCATTCACTAATGAATTAGAGCACTCTGGCTATTGGGCGTGTATAATGATAATGTATACGCTAAAAAGTTTGCGTTCTTCTACCGAGTGGCCATGGCCCAGAGGTAGAATCACCGACTGACGCCACTTCGGTCGGGTTTCAATCCTGGATTAAAAGCAATCGGAGTCTAACCATACTGATGATCTGTGATACAGAGCGAAACAGATCTGTCTGCGGATATATATATATATATATATGTTGTGATGCTCCTTAGAGTGCGCGTCCGTGTCATACGTGAGCGTAATATCGAAGGCAGCCAGATGAACGTTTTAAGGCAATGCAAAGGCGTTTGACAAAATACGCCACAAAGAATTGATGGGGATGCTTGGCAGCCTTCGTCATATTTCGGAAAGACCTAAGACTAATCAAGAATCTCTACTGGCAGCAAACTGCCTGCATACGGACGAGTAACAAATTCAGCAATTATACTAAGATTAAAAGGGGCGTAAGACAAGGATGCGTCTTTTCGCCGGTTCTATTCAACTTATACAGCGAGACTATTCTGAGAACCCTAGAAGTTATGCCAGGATTCATCATCGGAGGCCACAATTTAAACAATATAAGGTACACAGATGATACAGTACTGACAGCAGACACAGAAAGAAAATTACAAAACCTCCTACAGAAGGTAGCTGAAGAAAGAGAGACAAGAAAGAACTAAAAATAGACTGCAAAAAAACCGAATGCATGGTCAGGGGCTCTAAAATCAAGCAGGTATAGAAATTTAAATACCTGGGAAGTTCTTACAAAAGAGACGGAAAATGCGACATTGAGATCCGAAGGCGAATTGGCATGACGAAAGAAGCATTCCAGAAGTTGAGTAAAGTATTAAGAAACAGAATAATTTCACTAGAAACAAAGAGGAGAGTACTGGATTGCTATGTCATGTCGGTTCTTCAATATGGCACTAAATGTTGGACAATATCTTCGAAAAAGAAGGAAAAACTTGAAGCAGCTGAAATGTGGTTCTACAGAAGGATGTTGCGGATATCACGGACCGGGCATGTGAGCAATGACGAAGTTTTGGAAAAGGATGTCGTCGAAAAGGAAATTAATAGTGAGCATCAGGAAGAGACAACTAAAGACATGCAACGAGGAAGGAGGGCTTGAAGAACTTGTTACTAGCAGGCCAGATAGAGGTGAAAAGAGGCAGGAGAAAGTAACGGATAACATATTTGAAGGACCTGATCAGGTGGATGACGGAACGAGGGTTGCATAGTGCAACAGGAGAAAGCGTGCTAAGAGCCAACAGGGACAGGGAGATGTGGAAAGCTATGATCGCCTACGTCCTGAAGGGGACATGACACATAAATGAAGAAAAGAAGTCTTTAAAGACGAAGTTCTGTTCATCAACAGGGTTATCAAAACTAGAAAAAAATTAATAAATACATATAAATAAGACAAGTTCGTCTGAAATATATGGATACTTTGAACAAATGTTCAAATAATAATGAAAATATAATGGATAAATGCAGACAACTGGTGATGTTTGGAAGTGTGATTAGGAGCAAGATGAAAATACCGATCACGTAGTGTTATGCTTTCATTGTGAGATGTTCCAGTGATAAACTCAGGGCTAACCGGAAGTTGTCAATACGGTGACTAATCTAAAAGGTACCTTATCTACAAAAGGTACAAACGAAGGGAAGTAAAGTAAAATGATATAGAATCTGTACTGCGGTAACAACACACACACACACACACACACACACACACACACACACACACACACACACATATATCCCGAAGATTAATGAAATGGTTAAACGACATATTGAATTTTTTTGAACATTATTTTCAATCGATACATGCATTTGAGTAGATATTCTGTTATTAATCAAAGAGTAAATTTATATATTTATTTCTCTTTTTTTTTAAATCATTTCACCCCGAGCAAGGCGGAAATGCCACTGATGTGCAGGGGGCTACATAACTGTAAAAAGATTTATTAGAAAAGAGTGAGGAGTACAAACTAGTTAGAAAGGAGCAATAGAAAGCTGAGAAAGCAGGTCCGATGACAGATACATAGGTGGAGAGAAAGGGAAGGTTATACGGGGGTGGGGAGAGAGCCAGTGGTTAGTAGATGAGTATTGACTTTACATTTAAATTTCTGGGGGTTGTAGCCGTCAGGAAAGCAAGAATACGGGAGCGAGTTCCACAGGCGGGAAGTGCGAGAGAAGAAGCTGCAGGAGTAGAATTGTCGTCTGCATTTGGCTAACCTGACTGTGAATGGGTGGGACCCAGTTGCCAGTCTGGTTGCACGAGTAAACACCTGTTGAGGAGGTACCAGTATCTTAAGTTCGTCCGAGCAGAAGCCATGAAAGTATTTATAGAACAGACAAAGGGAGGTCACATTTCGACGGTGGGGAAGTGGTTGCAGTCGAGCCGTAGGATCAGTACCTATCACATTACAGACTCTCCTTTGGAGCCTGTCAAGAACACTGAGGAGAACGGCAGGGGCGCCTGACCATAAATGGCAGCAGTACTCAATGCACGGACGAATGGTTGACTTGTATATATGCAGGATGGATTCAGGCGGAAAAAACATCCTGGATCGACATAGTGACCCAACCTTCTTAGCAGTAGATTTTGCTATGGATTCAATATAGTGGTTCCATTTGAGGTCTGAGGACAGGGTAAGTCCGAGGAGGCGTAATGTATTGCTCCCCGGGAGAATCGCTTGGTCCATGCTTATGGGAGGCAGGAGAGGTTGCCTGTAATGGTTGACAGACAACAGCTTGATCTTAGACGAATTGAAGTTGACAAGCCACTTCTTGCCCCAGTTCACTACAAAGTGTAGATCCCGTTCAAGGTCAGCAGCGAGATTATGTCTGTCCACCACGACAGGTTTCTTACTGGTGCGGGAGTATATTGTAGTGTCGTCTGCGTAGATGCCTACTTGGGACTTGGTCTCATCTGGGAGGTCGTTGATGAAAATAAGGAAGAGTGTCGGGCCCAGGATAGAGCCCTGTGGGACAACCAGCATTCGTGCTGTAGGATGAAGAGGCACGCCCATTCAAAACAACCTTCATTTTGCGGTTTTTTAGAAAAGATTGGATTAGGTCAAGCAGGCGACCGGAATACCGTAACCCCGTAGTTTGCATAGGAGGCCAGAGTGCCAAACCCTGTCGATAGCCTTGGAGATGTCCAGAGCAATCGCGCGAGCCTCGTCAGACTCATCAAGGGTCTGTAGCATGTACTCCGTTACGGTTGTTAGCAGGTCGGCCGTGGACCTGGCAAAGCGGAAGCCATATTGCCTGTCAGAGAAGAGTTTGTGGGCAATGAAATGATGAACTATTTCAGCATTGATTATGGCCTCGAATACTTTCCCGAATGTCGGTAGAAGATTGATAGGGCGATAGTTGGATGGGTCCGAGGGTTCACCACAATTCTTAAATACAGGAACGACTGAAGAGAACTTCCAGTATGCAGGAAAGCAGGAAGCAGAAAGGCAGTAGTTAAATAGTTTAGAGGGGACAGGGGCAAGTTCAGGAGCACACCTCTTAAGGACTATCACCGGGATTCCATCGTCTCCACACGCCTTATGGGGGTCGAGTTTTGAAATTACTCTGGATACTACTGTCGGGGTAATATATACGTCGTGCAGTTTGGCCTCAGTTCTAATAGGGAAGTCAGGTGGGTGTACTCCGGACGAGTCAAATGTGGAGTTGGATGAGAATCTGCGGGCAAAGCACCCAGCTTTGTCCGCAGATGACGTGAGAACCTCAAATTCATGGATTAATTGTTGAGCACTCGTTTGCAAATCCTTCCAATAGTCCTTGGAGCCGAACTTGTGGTCAGCTATGCGCTGTCGCATTCTCTCATCAAACAACCGTTTGGCGTCATTTAGGGTTCTCTTGCACTCATTGCGAGCAGATATGAACAGGCGCCTATTGTGATCAGATGACTGTCTCTGGAATAGACGGAAGTAATGGTTCCTGTGGGCAATGGCGGATGAGCAGGCCGGAGAGAACCACTGAGAGGAATGAGGTTTTAAGCAATACATCCTGGTGGGTATGAAGGCATCAATGCCAGCTTTCACCCATGACGAGACCTCAGAGGCACAGTCATCAACTGATAGGTCGAACACTTTTCCCCAAGGGACGTCGCAGAGGAAATCGCGAAAGGCATCCCAGTCAGCTTTTTGGTAGAGGTAGGAGGTCCTATAGGTAGGGGGCTCCTGGGGGGAGTGAGACTGGAAAGAAATACTGAGAGAGACTACAGCGTGGTCGAAGTTGCCGAGAGGGCAAAGCTGCGAGTCTTGACAGGCGTCAGGCGCAGAGGTGAAACATATATCTAGTAGTGAAGGAATGACCCGAGGGAGTGCTTGGGAAGCGAGTGGGGAAGTCCACCACTTGCGTAAGGGATTGGGAAATAGCGAAGTTCGTAGCGTGAATGCCCGCTGGATCAGTAACGGCGTTTTCAAGCCACTCAGAGTGATGGGCATTGAGGTTTCCAAATACAAATATGTGGGCGAATGGGTGATAGGAAATAGCCTTATCTATGTCGTCAGCAATGCTATCTAGTAGGGAGCAGTCAAGAGAGGAGGGAAAACGGTAAAGAAAGAATAGGTCACTAACCGAACTGAGGAGAGACAGGCAGAGAAAATTCGTAACAAAATTTATCATAAATAATCAGGCCGGTAGAAATAAATATATAAATATACTGTTTGATTAAAAACAGAATATCTACTGAAATACGAGTATCGATTAAAAATAATGTTGAAACAAATAAATTAAATATATATATATATTGTGCTGATTTTGATAAAACAATGCTCGATGTCATGCAACAGAGCTATTAAATATGTATTAATAAATATACATATTATCCCTCCCCGACAACACGACTCGGAAGTTTCATGCACAACGCAATCTTGAAGTGCTGAGTCTAAAATCACTTTTCCGGAATTTTAAATTTTGATAAAAATATCTAGTTATAGTAATGTTGGTTTAGTTATATATTATATTAGGATTACAGGTTTTTTTTATGTTAAAAAGTATATTTGGCATTTCAAATAAACAAGATTTAATCTTTAAAATTAAACTTTCGTATTAAACATGAAGATTACTTGCTCTTTCTAAAAAAAACAATTCGATTCATAATTTATATTAAAAATTAAAGTCAAAAATTAATTGTTAACTATCAATTATTAACTGTTAATTAATCCGGCTTAACGTATTTAAGTAAATATTTTTATGCCTACATATAAACATGAATTCATTTCTATAGCTTAATAAGTTAAAATTATTTAAATGTTTAGATATAATTAGTATTTTACCAAAACGTAAATTACACCGACTTTCTTTCAGTTGAAAGATTTGGCTCTTGCAACGATATTCCCACGTAATAATAGGAGAATTGTTACCATTCCTTAATTACAAGAAATATTCAGAGAAATAAAGTTGTTTTTGCATTTTCTATTGCCTTAAGTTATTCGATGTTGGTAGAAACGAAATTTGCAAGATTTTTTAATGGTCAGTCAGTTAAGTTCCATACGTGATACACGCTTGGGCGATCATGTCTCGAAAGAGACATGACTGACTGGGCAGAAGATTATCCCGCAGTAGGTTGCCATTGCTTTCTGCGGTAGACTGGTTGCCGACCAAGGCTATAGAACCCAATCTGTTCTATTATTTAACCCATAACTGGAAGGAATAGACGGATTAATACCTTTCCTAAGGGTATTTGCTCCTTGAAGTTGCTAGGGAAAAAAGCGTCATACAGAAATTTTTCAGGTTTCTCGTTATCACGTAATCGATCACCTTTATAATAATTAGTCTGTTGAAATAATGTGTTTGCGGTGGTGAAATCGAATTTCTGACAGAATAGGAGATGCTATTCGTTTAAATTTCTTCGGCCAACACCGAGATCACACACAGAAAGCAGGTAATACATGGAGGGTATTCCTAACTCTAGCTTTAAAGTCCCACATGAGCCTACCGGATGTAGTTCATCGTCATAACCAGGACTCAAGCACGCCAGGATAAATACGAAAATGTACATGGGCTGTAGAATATGTGTCCGTACGATATCAATAATGAAATAATTATCATCACCAGAAGCCTGATTTCATTTTGGGAACATTTTAAATGTTTATATATCTAGAATAAACCCAAACATATGGATCATGGAGGGTATTCCTAACTCTAGCTTTAAAGTCCCACATGAGCCTACCGGATGTAATTCATCGTCATAACCAGGACTCAAGCACGCCAGGATAAATACGAAAATGTACATGGGCTGTAGAATATGTGTCCGTACGATATCAATAATGAAATAATTATCATCACCAGAAGCCTGATTTCATTTTGGGAACATTTTAAATGTTTATATATCTAGAATAAACCCAAACATATGGATCATGGAGGGTATTCCTAACTCTAGCTTTAAAGTCCCACATGAGCCTACCGGATGTAATTCATCGTCATAACCAGGACTCAAGCACGCCAGGATAAATACGAAAATGTACATGGGCTGTAGAATATGTGTCCGTACGATATCAATAATGAAATAATTATCATCACCAGAAGCCTGATTTCATTTTGGGAACATTTTAAATGTTTATATATCTAGAATAAACCCAAACATATGGATCTCTATAAACAAGGCGTACTCTTTATTTTTCGATTTTTCTTCCAATTTTTTCTTTTAATTTTACATTTTAAAAATGTCATTTAGCTTTGGTACCTTAACAATGTTTGTTTCATTTTCATTTCTACTTTGGAGTGAATTTCTTTTTTGTTTTTTTAATTTTCATTACGTTCTTTTCTATCCAAAAGGTATCGAATTTTTCTTCACTACATTGTTCTCTTAAAATGTATATATTCTGAAACATTTCCATTAGTGAGTATTTTTATTAAATTCAATCTTAAAGTGTTTTTCTATTATAACATTGGTCTGGAGGCAACGTTACCTTCAACTTCACATTGTTTTTCTTTCTATATTATTCATATTTTTATGCTGTTTCTGGTTCACTTCTTTTTGTCACTCTATTTGTTTGCCTTATTCGTTAAAATTTTTCGTTCTCGTTTTTTATATTTATAAAAAAGTTATTGTACACGTACATTTGATTTTCTCATATTTCTATTTGTCTGATCGAAGAATTACGTCTCTTACTTTCTGTTTGGTGTTACAAAATAATCTTTTTCAATGACAGCATAGTACCAAGCGATCACGATACAACATATTTTCAAGGGTTGATCAATAACGAACGAAAGCATTTACAAGCTGCACGTCAATAACTTCGTAGCTGAATTTCGTTAGCTGAATTTCGATTGGAAATTTCTAATATGTAATTTTCGATCCATAGAATTAATATTCAACACTGAATTGAGTGCATTGACAAAGAAAGATATTATATTGAAGCATATATTTATCGCGCTAAATACATTTTTATATCATCAAACTGGAAAAATCTACTGTAATTATATTAAGCAAATTAATGACAAAGTGGAAAAACTTTTCGTGTGACGCGTTTCGTCTTTTAAGACTTCTTCAAACTAAAGTAATGTTTCTGATGGTGTAATCTTATATGCTTATGAACGTGACGGGAATGTAAAAATGTATACGCTCGTTAGAATTGCGTATAGAAACGAACACCGAAAATAATGAAGCGTTAACATTTTAAACATTTAAATAATTATGCTTTTTTTTCATATGTATTTGGGTGTATAGTCTGTTCAATTTAATTTAGTTCTTTTCTTTTCTTTTGTTTTTGTTTTTAACATTTTAAAACCTAACTTAAATTTTTTGTAAATAATCTAGCGATTAAAACACTCTCTGTACAATTCGTTATAGTAAATTGTTTCCCCTTTTAGTGTAAGTAGTATCTTTTAAATAAAAATAATTGTCAAACTCAGTGAGTAACTAATGCATCAAGTTTGGTGTTTTGCAAAGGATCTCTTTTGTGTTAACATAATTTATTTAAATTTCTTAAAATTTCTCCTACACAACCCTTGTGATAATTCTTACAAGCGATAGTGGTAAATTCCTCCTTCAAGTTTAAGCTTATTATTAATTTGTTTTGTATCAATTAAGTCTTTAACTGTTTTAGAGATAGTTGTAATAAATTTTATATTAAACTTAGATAAATTCTTTTCAATTGTAGTTATGATAGAGTTGTTGGGTAGAACAATATATTTGGATTCGTTGGGTTTGTTCAGAATGGTCCAACCTTATATTTTGAGATATTTTACGAGCCTTCTGTTTCACGCTGATTATGAAATAATAATGGTATTGGGGTAACATCAAAGTCTTTCAATGTATTTCTCCTCTACATATAAATATTGATATATCAAATATAAATCCTTAGACAGATTATATATATATATATATATATATATATATATATATATATATATATAAAATCAGATATATTATTATATATTAATATAATAATCATTAGATATATTAAATAGAAATCGTATATTTCTTTTCATCATTTCGTCCTAAGCAAGACAATAAAGTTATCAAAGTGCAAGTGGAAACACAGAGCATTGAAATTCATACGCTGTATTGGTCATCGCTAGTTTAGATTTGATGGATTTATTTTGCTAAGTGACAACAAGGTTTGCGCTCTTCCATTTTCTGTAATATGTAATAAATTGTACATGTTTTTCAGGAATTACGGCAGAATTTAATAAATGTTCGTATAGCGAATTCCTCCTGCTTATAATTATTGTGGATTTGGTTACAGTAAAATATGTTAATGTTTTGTTTTGTGGGATTTTTTATTACTGGTGTCATGTACTTTTTTATAAGAATAACTTCACTTGTTTATCAATGATGTAGTTGGGAAATTATTGTTGATTAATTTTTTGTTTTATGATTTTTTGTTCGCTCAAAAATATTCTTTAAGTAGAGGAATTTTTAGTGTGCTCTATTTAAGAATTTTGTTATCACTGATATGCTATATATTTCCGAACATTGGCTATCATAATTTAGAAAACAAGAGTTCGCACCGTTGATTTTTTATACGGGTATGTGGTAATTTCTGTGTGTTTTAGTTCTAGGAAACAAGAGTTCGCACCGTTGATTTTTTATACGGGTATGTGGTAATTTCTGTGTGTTTTAGTTCTAGGAAACAAGAGTTCGCACCGTTGATTTTTTATACGGGTATGTGGTAATTTCTGTGTGTTTTAGTTCTAGGAAACAAGAGTTCGCACCGTTGATTTTTTATACGGGTATGTGGTAATTTCTGTGTGTTTTAGTTCTAGGAAACAAGAGTTCGCACCGTTGATTTTTTATACGGGTATGTGGTAATTTCTGTGTGTTTTAGTTCTAGGAAACAAGAGTTCGCACCGTTGATTTTTTATACGGGTATGTGGTAATTTCTGTGTGTTTTAGTTCTAGGAAACAAGAGTTCGCACCGTTGATTTTTTATACGGGTATGTGGTAATTTCTGTGTGTTTTAGTTATAGGAAACAAGAGTTCGCACCGTTGATTTTTTATACGGGTATGTGGTAATTTCTGTGTATTTTAGTTCTAGGAAACAAGAGTTCGCACCGTTGATTTTTTATACGGGTATGTGGTAATTTCTGTGTGTTTTAGTTCTAGGAAACAAGAGTTCGCACCGTTGATTTTTTATACGGGTATGTGGTAATTTCTGTGTGTTTTAGTTCTATAATAACACCAGTTTGATATGATTATATATATTATTTGGAGTAGATAGACTTATTTGGAGTAGATAGACTAAACTTATTTGGAGTAGATAGATTAAACTATCACCCGGTTGACACTCCACCCACGTTTATTGAACAGGTGAAGAGGCTCATCCCTTGTTAGCTGTTTAGGATGTAGTTTCTGGCTTTCTCTTTTCCAATCTTTGCATTCTTTTCTTTCTTTCATTTTTTCAATTGGAGTAGATAAACTAAACTATTGTCCGGTTCACACTCCACCTACGTTTATTGAACAGGTGAAGAGGCTCATCCCTTGTTCCATGTTTAGGATGTGGTTTCCGGCTTTCTCTTTTCCAATCTTTTAACTCTTACGTAGCCCCCTGCGCATCAGTGGCGTTGCCGCCTTGCTCGGGGTGATATGATTTTTAAAAAAAGCACCCGAAGATTGATGCAATGCTCAGAGTCGTGCCTAAACGTTATATAATATGCATATTTATTAATATATATATATATATATATATATATATATAGATAGATAGATAGATAGATAGATAGATTGATTGATTGATTAACTGACTGTATTGATTGTTTAATTACTTAGTTTTTGTCATAATAAAATTAGATCAGTGCACATTTGTATTAAGAAGTGTTCAATACAATTACAGTGTAGAACTTTTGAATATTCTTCATTTGTAAACGAGTTATTAGGCGACCTAGGTTTCTACCATGTGGTGTCTTCAGGAGATTTGCAATAACTGATTTTAGTAACGGTAAAATTTTAGTTATTGCAAATCGCCTGAAGACGCCACATGGTAGAAACCTAGATCGCGTAATAACTCGTTTACAAATGAAGAATATATACATATATATATATATATATATATATATATATATATATATATATATATATATATATATTATCTACCTCGACAAAATCGTTTAATAAACTTACATTTCTAAAAATGTTTTACCTATCATCTTCTTCAAGACGTGGGCGATCTTGGCTCACCACTATTTCCTGTCCTCTTTAGCTTTAAATAAATTTTGTCATAAACCGTCTTTTGCCAAGCATTTGCACAAGTTGGTTAGGTAAGTTATTCTCTGTTTTTCTCTGTCACTCTTGCCTTTAATATACCCTGTCGGTGTAATATTTTCTAAGCCCACTTTACGTATCATATGCTCTAGAAACTCCAATTGTCTCTTTCTAGCGCCAAATATATGTGTCTTTTGTTTCCATTTTTCTAAAACTGAGTAGTTGTCCGGGTGTTCAAGCCGTTGGTATTTTCAGCATCCTTCTGTAGAACTACATTTCTTTGCCTCAAGTCTTTTCTTCATCCGAGAGGATATTGTCCAGCCCTCACTGTCATATAAGATAACCGATATGACATAACAGTTACGTATACTTTTCTTTGTTTCCAATGAGATTTTTCAGTTTCACAGTACTTCATTTTTGGAAGGTTCCTTTCGCTATCCGAATGGGACTTCGTATTTCGGTGGCGGGTTTTCTGTCCTCTGTTTAAAAAAAAACTTCCTAGATATCTAAATGCTTCTACTTGTTTAAGTTTGATATCTTCAATTCGTGGTTCACGTACTTTTCTTTTTGCTGACAACAGTATATTCAGTCTTCTTGAAAGTGATGTTCAGTCCTTTTTTATCGCTTTTCTTTACCACCTTCGGCGGGGATTCCTGTGGTTTCTTTCAGTGTCTGCTATCAACACTGTGTTATTTGCATATCTAATTTCGTTAAGATGGTGGTCGTCAATAACAAATCCTGGTAGGAATTCTAATTCTATCAGAATCACCTCACTGTAAACGTTGAATAAATTTGGTGAGATTTGTCTTACACCCATTTTTATTTTTCTATATATACTGAATTCATTTTCTAGCTTACTAAAAAAAAAAATAGATAAATTTGAAATACTAAACAACATGTCTGTTGCATTTGATCCACCATCATCAACTAATGGCACAGTTACGCGAACAAAAGTAAACGTATTTTACATACAGGATATGTTTACGCAAAAAGCTTTATTATATTTGATTATTGGCAGCAAAAGCAATGTTGAAATACATCATGTTTTATTTCCACTTCAGACTAATAAAGATAAGTGCAGAATATATTTTTGTGAAGATAATCATTTGTTGTTTACACGCAGATATGCACGGACAGACACGCACATACATTCCTATATAGATGTATTAGTTTTTATTGATTGATTGATTCGTTTTCTACCGCTTATCAACCCCTCGCGAGTTATTTAAAGCATGAAAATATTTTCCAATTGTAAGAATTGTGTTTGGTGGAGTGGGTAGATACTAAGGGTTTAAGGATCAGTCAGTCAGTTAAGTGCCATAAGTGATACACGCTTTGAGCGATCATGTCTCTAAAGAGACATGACTGACTGGGCAGAAGATTATCCCGCAGTAGATTGTCATTGCTTTCTGCAGTAGACTGGCTGTCAGCCAAGGCTATAGAACCCAATATGTCCTATTATTTAACCCATAACTAGAAGTGAGAGACAAATTAATATCTTTCCCAAGGATATTTGTGCGTAAGTGAATGCAAGGAATTCTACTTGAATTCGAACTCGGTTCCCTGATTTGTTTTTCCGAGTCGATATCCACTGCACCACAAAAGTCTTAATAATGAACCAATAGCTAGGAAAGAAGTATGTGGATTCATTATATTCACCCGTAAGTCAATAAAATGAGCCCAAAATAAATTAGAACTCAGCTTTTATTCATTACACCACACGCGCATGCAAGCTTACAACACCTGGTATTCCTAAGCGATCACAGAATTGTTAATCGGACAGCAGAGTTTTAATTCCATCTAGGCAATGGCTAGGCTTGACTTTGTTTAACTTTGGAGATATATCCGTTTGTTGAGGGTAAGAGAGCGTAAAAATCGTCCGTAAAAAAACGTAAAAATCGTCCGTATTTGTAGCAAATTTTCAATTTGTTGCTAATTTATTTTAACTTTCGTTTTTTTTTAGATGTAATTGTGTGATTAATATTGCATAGTGTTTATTCAAAACATTGCTGAAAGAACGTAAATGAAATTCAGTGGTGACTAGAAAACAAACGAAAATTGTTTGTTTGTTTGTTTGGTGTCTTTCGGGTTTTAAATCAGCAATACTGAAACAAGAAAGTGTTTTATTTATTTTATACCATTATTATTATTATTTATTTATTTATCTATCCATTTATTTATTGTTACGGCTATTTGCTAATTTTTAGAGCGCGCTGTTTATCCCTGATACTATGGGATGCATTCGTAAAAAGCCATCCTATGAAGGGCACACAGAAAACAATTATCAACAAAGCAAGAAAAACTGGATATTATAAATAACGTTATTTTTTAAAAGAAAATTTAAGAAAATTCACTTTCTTTTATTTTTGGAAAAACTTTTCGTACGAGGTAGAAATAACGTTTATTACCATCATTATTATCTACCTGAAGAGAGAAATTGTTCTTTTAATGTTAAAACAAAATGTACAATTTTGTAGTAGAGTGTAGTTTGTACATGTTCTAAACTATAATTTATTAATAAATATTCATTGGTCTATTTTTATATTGAACACTGTTTAAAATTAATGTTTTAAGTGTTGAAAATATTTTCGTTTGGTTATTCAATTTGTATATATATATATATATATATATGTGTGTGTGTGTGTGTGTGTGTGTGTGTGTGTGTGTGTGTCCAAGAGAAGAGTGAAGATCATGAGACAAAGTGTAAAAGCCTTTAAACGACGCGTTGCACCGACGTAATATGTGTTTAGTTTGGCTTTTTACACAGAGTTTTGTCATACATTCTACCCTGAAGAAGCCGAACCCAACACGCAGTACATCGGTTAAAAAGCATTGTATTAAAATTTTTCCACTTAGTCTCATATATATATATATATATATATATATATATATATATATATATATATATTCCACTTTGCCTCATATGTGTGTATGTCTATGTGTCTGCATACATATTAGTTCAGTTCAGGCAAAGTACAGACAGATGGACAGATAAAGGAAACTGAAACCTTATTATGAGTGTATTTTTGTGCGAGTATGTACGTGTGTGTTTATGTATGTGTATGTTTATGTGTGTGTGCGTATGTTTCAAAGCACAAAAATTGAAACAAATCTATTTACTCTAAGATGAGATTATTTTTCCCAGATTAGCGACTGTTCATCAGAATTAATTAGACAAATCTCGGAAACGATGTCTAACACGTGGTAATCGTTTCACAATAAAGAAGGGCGGGTCACGCTGACGTAACAGAATTAGGTGCGTTATTTTATACGATCCGTGGGTGCAATCTGAGTTTCAAATGTGGCAGAAAATAATTTACCAAATTGGAAACCAAACTCGAGTGGGTTTAGCACTGAACAGATGACTCTGTCTACAGAATTAGCGTTTGTTTGTTTGTTTGTTTGTTTGTTTGTTTGTTTGTTTGTTTGTTTTAGTGGGGGTTGTAAGGGACTGTATGGCAAAGTGGTCTGGAGTACTGCTTTGAAATCTGTTTTCCTGTGCTTATAAAATTCATTTTAAAAACAAACCCAAGCAAACAGAAATATAGAATTTTTATAGCAACCTTTAGAAATGATAAATTATTATTATTAAAAACTTGCTATTCTGATCGCCAATGTTTACACTGGCTTTTATACTCACAAGTTTTTGACTGTCTCACTCTCCGTCAGTAGTTTTGACTCACGTATATACTTCAGGACAGTCCAAGAAATTGTCCAGTGCATTTTGTACTTCCCTTTTGAGTATCAGGAATTTAATCTACTCCTCTTCTTTGTTACAATAGGAAAACGCGCAGCCTGGTGGAAATTGAATTTTAGTAACTCTACCTCGAGGCCCAAATTGTCGTAAAGGCTCAATCGGGAAGTGAGTCATCATAATGATATCAATTTGATCAGTAACTGACATCTAGTTATAATTAAAATCTTTTGTTTCTAGCTAGGAAAACATTAACATTTCTTAAACATTAGCATTTGGGGACATCAATGTGGTGCTTACCTTCCTAGATCAGTGAAAACTGAACAGTGAGTTCGATCATCACTTGTTGCTCCATTCTTTCGACCTTGTGCCATATCTAAGCTATGATTGATATATCACCTTAAACCTTATTAGTTTCAACTTCAGAAGTAGAATTGCTACTTTTTGGATCCTAAATCCAAGATTGATAAAGAGATATTTTTGGGTGTTGTAATTTTGAATCAGACTATTTTAAAAAACATCATTTCCATTCATAACGAAGGGGATTATGGATCTCCACGACTTCCATTTCTTTATTATTTGGGAATACTCTTGATATTTTGGGGAAAGATAGAATATTAGTCACTTGCTGCATTCTCCAGGATTTTGAAATCAGAAAGGTCTTTTCCTAGATTGGTTGCAATCCAGAGCTAAAGAGCTCTTTCTATAATGTTATTTAACCAATGTCTTTAGTGAGACTGAGGAAGAGATGGATTCAGTCCGTTTCACAAGGGGTTAAATGCAGATTGGGAGATGTGGAAGGGCCTGATCGCCTAAGTCCTGAAAGAAGATGGCACATAGAAAAAGAAAACATATGTATGTGAGTATGTTTATATAAGTGCATATATATATATATATATATATCTGTGTGTGTGTGTGTGTGTGTGTGTGTGTGTGTGTGTGTGTGTTCGTATGTATTTATCTATATGTATATATTAGTATTTCTCGCTTTAAAATTAATATAATTAGTATCATATTATATGGGCGTGCGTGTGTGTGTATAAAAATATTTATCATTTAAACATTATTATCAATTATGTATGTAAAACGCGAAATACAACTTCCCTAGAAAAAAAGAAAAAATGACCAAAAATTAAAAACGGTGGCATGTCCAGGAAAATAAAACAATTTTGTATCAAAAAGTCGTGACAAAAATGAAAACTATCGAACGAAAAAAAAAAATAAATAAATAAATAAAAGAGAAAAAAAAAACAAAGGAAAAAAAGAGAAAAAGCTGAAGAGCGAACATAAAGTGAAAAGTAAAAAAAAAAAAAAAAAGGAAAGGCGAAGTACATAGAAAATGATGACGACATCGTAGATACGCGTGGACGAGAACACGCGCAAGACGGGAGAACGAGCATGAACGATCAACCGCGCTGACGAGATCACGCGCACGAACATACATCCGCACGCGTTTATACGCACACACGAACACAAACAAAACGTATAAAGAAAAAAAATTGAAAAATACAAAAACATTGCTTATAACTCGTGAAGAATGGACGGACAAATATGCCTACGAAACTCTAGAGTCGGGATGCTAAATGTAACATTAATCAGCTAAGTGACAATCTTTTACTCAGATTATATATATATATATATATATATATATTGTTGTATACCTACCTATATACTGTAACAGTATGCTCCTATTGTCTTAAATACGTAGACACTATTGGAGAGTAGAGTGATTATACTGATTAGCAGTTCCCTAGCAGTGTATCTACTTCATGCAGCTTGCGAGTCTTGTATTTGTTGATATACTATTATTCCCAACCTCCGCTTGGCTGATTACTTACACAGTAACCTTTTAGGGTTAAAAAATTGGGGATTACAACACACACACACACATATATATAAGTAAACGATCCGTTTAGGTGAAACCTAGGTAGGTCTGTCTGGCTCACTAGGTATACTTTATTTATTCCACTCTACCGAAGTATTGAGGGCTTTTTGTTAGTTGAATTACTCGTGTCGGGGTTTTTCCTTTGGAATACGTGCTGACTCGGTCCGAACTCTTTTCACTGCCGTTCATGTACTTAGTTCTTTCTTTTTTTAAACCGTTTTTTGCCTCCTTCGTAGATTCATGGAAGGTTTTTTGACACGAGTATAGTTGTAATCTTTTATATATATATATATATATATATATATATATATATATAAATGTGATAAGGGCATATTTTTTTCACTTTGTTTTGCAAGCCTTTGCACTGAACTGATGACGTCATGTATTCTGATTTTCGTAATGCTGGCACATACTTAGCTTAATAGGAGGCTAGCACACGGCATGATATAGCATTGTTTCTCTTTTACCAATAAGTGTTATCCTGATAACGACTCTCCATTCTGTCTCTTTCTTTTGTTATTCTTCATACTCGACTATTATTTCAACATTTCAGTTTTTTTTTTCAAATGCATGAACACGTTAAAAATACTCTCTCACCTCGTGTTAATAGATTTCCGTTAGCACTGAGAGATTTTCATGAACATAGACACCGAGGCCATGCATATACATCCTAGAATTATTTTGATGAAGAGGAAGATAACAGGAAACGAGGAATTCTGTAACACAGAAGAGTTTAAGGTAGATTCATAGTATACTAAGGTGTCTGGAGAGCGTTTTAAAAGAAAAGATTCTACACTACAAAAATTGGTAAGAATTCTATGAATTCTGAAGAAAACAAAGGTCGAGAGGATTGGCAGAGATTTTATAAAATGGTTTATTTCTATTTTTATTAACAGTTGCAGGGAAAACGAATTTTAGGATGAAAAATATCAATCACTGCCCATCTAGCAAAACTAAATTAAATTTCGGCATTAGATGACCCATAAGAAGTTGATATACTGTTAAACATACAAAACAAACATATCATTAAATTGCTGATACCTGCTTTCATTAAGGCCTCTAAAGAAGCAACCTGAAACCTCATCCTAAACAGGAAATAAAGGATAAACCTCTGCTCATGTTCGAAATGGATAGTTGATTTTCTAAGCGCCGCTTAGATGTGGCACAAGGCCAAAATATGGGGTACCCAGTAAAAATCGAATTCACTACTCAGTTGTATTAGGGTTCTAGCAAGACAGGCTTGCTAACCATCACACCACCTCACCGAGGTACCCAGTGATAGGCGAATTTATCTACTCCTATTTAAAATGAATAATAAAAACAGAACAGTGAAATAAAAATTTAGTTTTTGAAGTTTGAAATTGTCTCTGTTAACTTCGTCGTACAAGCGCATTACAGATTCACAAGCTGTTGTGAATGTGGAACCATGTTTTGATAGACGAAACAGAAGTAGGTGCCCAAACCCCTACATGAGTTTTAGGGGCATGCAATCAAGGAACACCTCGAGGTGATGTACTGTTTAGCAATCTTGTCACGCTAGGACAGTTACGACTGAATATCGAATTTAATTCTCACTGGATGCCCCATACTTTGAGCTAGATCTAAGATACGATTAGAAAATCATTATAATCGATGAATTGACCCAGCCATCATCAAACCTCTGAACGTCACTGCTTTGGATAAACTTATCATCGTTTATACATCAAAGCGCATCTGAGGAACAAAGCAGCACTTTTTAACAACTGTTCAGTTACAGGTTATTGATTATAATTGTGGGAAAACTGATAACGTAGCCACTAGAATTATATTATTGATACTATCATTCTCAGTTGTGTAATCAAAGGATTAACGTTGTTATGAATTCTTGACCAGGTCATTCATCTGACCCTTAGTGCAACACAACCAAAGATGTCTCTTTTTGACAACAGAAAAAGTAGTCATGTAACTTTTAAGAAAAATAATCCAACCCTTAAACACTTCATGTTTCGTTGAAGATTAGAGTTTATCGTCAATAGATGATTTCAATTTTTACAACAATAATGTTATGTCGCCAAGTATAAATGAATAACTCAACAACAGAATCAGAATATAAGTTGTATTCCGCGGAAAGACGGTTAGTATGTACAGAAGTGATTAGTAATATTTACAATAGAAAGATACAAGAGTCCAATCCGTCGTAAGACGTGTGTATACGAGATTACTTCCGGTACGCCACCGGAAGTGTGACTAACTCTTCACTGACTCGCACTGACTCTTCAGTAGCTCATTAGAGACTCTCAAGTGACTCTCTACGACTCTCTACGACTCTCTACGACTCTCTACGACTCTTCACGACTCATTATTGAGTTGTCCCTCCCAGTAAGGGCAACATGTGACACATGGTCAGTTTGGACTGGGATTTCTGGGCTATATGGCCCAGCCAAAAAATATCTGTCTATTTTTGCCCAGTCGTGCCTCTACCCTTCGGCGGAACCACGACTGGGTTACTGCTCTCTGCTCGGAAGCAGAGAGCGCCCCCCGCCCGAAGGCAGCGAGCTGACAGTGTCGTAGAGTCGTCCAGCGACTCTGTACGACTCATTATTGAGTTGTCCCTCCTAGTAAGGTCAACATGTGACACATGGTCAGTTTGGACTGGGATTTCTGGGCTATATGGCCCAGCCAAAAAATATCTGTCTATTTTTGCCCAGTCGTGCCTCTAACCCTTCGGCGGAACCACGACTGGGTTACTGCTCTCTGCTCGGAAGCCGAGAGCGCCCCCCGCCCGAAGGCAGAGAGCTGACAGTGTCGTAGAGTCGTCCAGCGATTCTGTACGACTCATTATTGAGTTGTCCCTCCCAGTAAGGGCAACATGTGACACATGGTCAGTTTGGACTGGGATTTCCGGGCTATATGGCCCAGCCAAAAAATATCTGTCTATTTTTGCCCAGTCGTGTCTCTACCCTTCGGCGGAACCACGACTGGGTTACTGCTCTCTGCTCGGAAGCAGAGAGCGCCCTCTACCAGAAGGCAGAGAGCTGACAGTGTCGTAGAGTCGTCAGTCTAGTGACTCTGTACGACTGTATTTACTAGCCTTCCCACGCAAGGCTGGATGTGACACATGGTCATTTTATAATGGGTATTCCTGGCCATATAGCCGGGCCATATAGCCGGGCCAAAAAATGTCTGTCTATTTTTCCCCAGTCGTGGTTCTACCCTTCGGCGGAACTACGACTGGGTTATCGCTCTCTGCTCGGAAGCAGAGAGCTGACAGTGTCGCAGAGCCGTCAGTCTAGAGACTCGGTACGACTCAGAGAATCCACCATTGCTATTTTTTTTTTAATCATATCACCCCAAGCAAGGCGGTAACGCCACTGATGTGCAGGGGGCTACATAAGAGTGAGAAGATTAGAAAAGAGAAAACCGGAAACCACATATAGCAATGGGAACAGTCCATTTGTAGTCAAATAGGAGCGGCGCCCTAACAAATAAGGACACCATTAATTTATGATCCCAGTTTAAATGAGTAATTAGAATCTTTAAGATTCATGAAATTACTACATTTCCTGGACTATTTGCTTTTTGTATAAGTATTTTAATTGTAATTGTTCTGATTAAGTTTCCTCCATAGTATGTAGACTTTATGAATTTAAGCGCAGTTCTAAATTGGCGGTAAAGTCTCATCATTGAACAGTTGAAATGGCTAGATTTATCTATGTTTTTATGCTAAAGGATCTTGAAAAATTAAAGGCAATGTCAGTCGTTACTTTCCGTTTTCTTCATTCCTGTTCTTTCATTGTACTATCTCTTTAATAATGTTTTTTGCTTTTTGTTGTTTTTGCTTGTTATATTCTTTCATACACAGTAAACCTTTGCGTCTTAGTTACGTGAAATGATTAAGAAAATTATAAAGCTTGAAGAACAAGGCAAAGAAAAGTGGCCGGAAATAATGACAACTTCAATGTTCATTGAACGCATCAAGAAACATCAAATTGTAAAAAATCATGAACTTAGGAATCTATTTCACTTCTCTTTGTTCTTTATATATATAATTTAAAAATGTTATATACCTTTTTGATAGTTTTGTATATTATTAAAATAAGCATATTACTTTAAAAATAATTTTCTCATTTTTTTTTCTTTTAATTTGGTCGATGTAAACCATTTTACCGCCGTTTAAAGGTTAAATAAAAAAAAACCGCTGCGAGTTTTCTGGTTAACGTTGCGTTTTATCAGAGTCAGTAATCTCAAAAGAAAACTAAGCTTAAAAATGTTAATTTAAATTCAAAAATGATATCCAGGTCTCTCTCTCTCTCTCTCTCTCTCTCTCTCTCTCTCTCTCTCTCTCTCAAGAAAAGAAAAGAAAATATAAATTCAAAGCCAAAATACTGCTCATGGAAGCGTATAGAGTGTCTAACGGGTAATCTCTTTTGATATATATATATATATATATATATATATATATATATATATATATATATATAGCAAAAGAGATTATATATACTAATTCTAATGCTAAAAGCATTATTTTTTCTGATTCAACATGCTAGAAAATCATCTTTTTTATTTGTGATATCTGTTCATCTCTTGGTTTACTCAAATATATTTTATCTGCATCGCTACCACTCAACAGAAAGATAGGAATCCCACGTTCCTACCCACACAGACACAGTTATAAGTAAATATACAAGAGAAAGAATTAGTTCTCAAAATGGAAAACGTCCAACGAAAACTATAAGCTATTGAATCAATAATCATACCTACATTGACGCATAGTTAAACGTTGTAAAATACTAATTATTTTCTCTACTCAGACAGACACACAGTCAAATCACGCTGAAAATACTGACATTAAAAAATTAGATCTATTCTTTTAATTCACCCCAAATAATGTAAAGTTTCTTATGGCATATATTAATTCATCCCAACAAATTATAAAATTTAAATCAAAGTTTCTTTTTTTATTATTAAATTTTCGAAACCCTTTTGAAATTATAAATTTAAAATCAAAATTTGTTTAGCTTGCCTCGCAACAACTGCAGCCAAGAGAATTAAAAATACCAAAAATAAGTGAGTTCTTCACATTTTGTTAGTAAGGCCCATGTTTTACAAAAGAGAAAAAAAGTTTGTTATCGGAGTGAACGCGTATGCAGACCCCACACTTAGAAATAGCGTAGCCAAATAGCCCATATTTGGGGAGCTCATAAAGGTCAACCTAACTGGAGTGCAACCATATCAACGCCTACGGGTTGTTTAATGCCGAAATCTAATTAAATAAATTTTGAACGTAATTGTATACCTTCAGTTACAGATAAAATGTATTGCTGGTCATTTTACCACATGTATTTTTGTCATTTTATATATATATATATATATATATATATATATATATACATTAATACAGGTTTCATTGAATAATATAGATAAGTTATGTCTATTTATTTTGTGTAAGATCCTTTTGTATGATCTGATTAGCTTGATAGTGTTGTCATAGAAAGACGACAAGAAATCGCAATAATTGTTGACTTTTTATCAGGTCTGAGCTTTCAGCTTACATAAGCCATTATCAAAGGATGAACATTTAATGTTCAGTGAACATAGAACATTTAAATTATTAACAGAGTGGACACAAAAAATGAACCTGTCTAATTTTCTCTGTATAACTCCACTCTGTTAATAATTTAAATGTTCTATGTTCACTGAACATTAAATGTTCATCCTTTGATAATGGCTTATGTAAGCCAAAAGCTCAGACTTGATAAAAAAATCAACAATTATTGCGATTTCTTGTCGTCTTTCCATGACAACACTATCAAGCTAATCAGATCATGCGAAAGGATCTTACACAAAATAAATAGACAGAACTTGTCTATATTATTCAATGAAACCTGTATTAATGAAAAAATGCTGCCAAAATACACGCACTATATATATATATATATATATATATATATATATATATATATATATATATGGTATTTTAACTATACAATTGTATTATTATAATTTCATAGTGTATAGTTTTAGTTTAGTGTTTTACTATTTGCCCTTAGCTGAGACCCTAACAGATGCTACCAGTCCGATCATAGAAAACAATGGCAATTAAAAGGTGGTTATACGCTCCTCAAAACATTCAATCTTCCCAATCTGCTGAATGTAATTCCATCATCATAACCAGGACTACATTATTCAAAAAATAAAACAATAAATGAACAGGAATTAAGAAGATAACGATTGACACTGCTTTTAAATTGCTGAAGATCAAAGATGACTGAAAAGCCAGAATTTGAAAGAGAGTTTCACAGGCGAGAAGAAACTACTAACATATAACTTATTATTGTATGTAGCAATTACAATTCTAAAATGATGACACCTTACCGCCAATCTAGTCAGTTAGGTGCCATACATGACACACGCTTGAGCGATCATGTCTCGAAAGAGACATGACTGACTGGGTTGAAGATTATCCCGCAGTTGGTTCATACTATTAGGTTCATACAAATATGGATGAAAACGTTATAATTTCTTATAATTTTGAAAATTGCGCGTTCAAAAATTGCCCGTTACGTGAACGTTCAAAAAAATTCGCGTTACATAAGCGTTCTAAAAAACAGTAAAATCAGTGACTGCAAATCGCCTGAAGACACCACATAGCATAAACCCAGGTCACATAATAACTTGTTTACAAATTATGAATATATACATATATATATATATGTGTGTGTGTGCGTGTGCGTGTGCGTGTGCGTGCGTGTGTGTGTGTGTGTGTGTGTGTGTAATATTTTCCTCCTGTCAGGCTCAGGGGTGGTTTAGATCATTTTTTCTCAAGTCTTATTGTAAGATACTCAGTAGTTGGTACATTAATATATATGTTACGTCATTTTGTTGCCACCGGTCCACTCGTAGTACATAAGAACAAACTCTCTTACACACGCATACACATACACACACGAACACACGCACACACACACACACACACACACACACACACACATATATATATATATATATATGGAGAGAGAGAGGATAATCCAAAATATTAAAATATCAATTAGATAAAAATATAGAGAGCTCGGTGGATATTATTCAGAGCAAATATATTGAGAGGAAAACTCAACACATTTAAAAATTATATATAGAGTCACATTTATAAATGACATTAGCATGCATAACACACAGTTGAAAATGTAAAAGAAATAAACCCGAAAACGCATTGGAATAGTGTAAGATGCCTTCTAGACACAATGCAAAAAAAATTAAGGAACAAGAAAAATTCTATCGGACTTAGCATATAAAAGGTTCGTCTGTCTTCTTGGGCTCACGTTTCTCACTGACATGAAGTGGACTGATTATATTGAACCAATTGCTACTTCTGCCGGTAGAAATAAATATATAATAATGTTTGATTATAAACAGAATATCTACTTAAATACGAGTATCGATCAAAAATAATGTTCAAACAAATCATTTCAAATTGTCTGTTGTTTATAACTAAGTTTCGTAAATCTTACTTAATTTATATTTATTTTAATTTATATAGGTGTACATGTCCAGTCCGTAAACGGCGAGGATAATCCAACAAGATCAAATTAATATGAAATATTAATTGTTATAACTATGGATGTTATCCAGAGCAATATGATATTTATAAAGGAAAACTCAACACGTCATTTAAATTGGTTATAAATTATAATTCATTTCAATGAGCTTAATTAGCTCATTTCATCAGACCACACAATTTTCCTTCCATTTGGTACAAAAAATTTTGCCGGAATAAGCATTTTCTTTAACTGAAGAGAAAGATAAAAAATAAAAAAATAAGAAAAAGGAAAAAAGGAAAAAAAGAAAAGAAAAGAGTCAGGACAGAGACATTGGCGTCATATCAGTTGGGGGTAATTCAGACAAGTCGCGAAGATGTTGACCACTAAATTATTAACTGCCTACTTCTAATTTCATGGATACGTATGTATGTGTAACCCCACAAATTAACCCACCCATGTACACTAATTTATATCCATTATGCGTTCATGCGCACGCATCCCCACATATACAGACAGATGTGACTGTGTTTATGGTTATACATACCTATCGACCTACACTTATTCACACCCACTTACGAAACCTGCGTTCGTATACTCATATATATATTTTTATAAAGACGGGATTTTCGCGCGCATATGCAGGTATGCTAACAATTCTCACACATACTCCCAAATTACGCATATATATATATATATATATATATATATATATATATATATATATATAATGTATTGCTAGTAATTACACTAGCAAAATTATTGTTAGTAATGTTTTATAATACGGTATTGTTGGTATAGGATGTGCGTTGTGGTGCAGTGGATATCGGCTCGGAACTGAATTCCAGCTGAATTCATTGCCTTCACTTACGCACAAATACCCTTGGGAAAGGTATGAATACGGCTATTCCTTCCAGTTATGGGTTAAATAACAGGACAGATTGGGTTCTATAGCCTTGGTCGGCAACCAGTCTACCGCAGAAAGCAATGGCAATCTACTGCGGGATAATGTTCTGCCCAGTCAGTCATGTCTCTTTCGAGACATGATCGCCCAAGCGTGTATCACGTATGGTACTTAACTGATTGTTGGTAATTTTACTATGAAAATGTATTTTTACACGTGTTTTTATTACTGCATTGATTGTTATTTAATTTCACTACGAATATGTCTTATTAGTATTTTTTATATTTTTGTAATATTTTACTATAAAAATTTATTTGTATACTTTCATGGTGTTTTGATTTGTTTGTGCTTCACTACTTGTCTATAGCTGTCGTATAAATCGTTTAGATATTACTTACACTCATGTTTACATAGTATATACAACAGATAATTGGTCTTCCACATATTCCAAACTTTAAAAATATATTTTGTGTGTGAAATTTGAGACGGTATTTTTTTTATAATCCATGGTTACTAAATTCTAATTGAAAAACATCTTTAATTATTTTTAGAATTTATTGCAATGTATTAAATATGTGTCTGTGTGTATTCATGGACACATAAGCACTTGGCGCCAAAAACACCCACATACAGTTATTTTTAAATATGGATACTTTTATTGTATTAATATAGGGCATGTGTTATTTAAAAGAGTATCAGAATCACTTTTAGTTGTTAAACAAGTGTGTGATGAAGAAGCTTTCATAAAGATAGCCCATATTTTGATTTTTGGTAATCAAATCAAATTCGAACATTTTTACAACCATCTAGAATTCAGCAAAAAAATGGCGTCATTTTGTTCGGCTTCAGAATTTTTACAACTTGATGGGAATAACGACATATGATGGGTGGCATTTATAATACATATAAATGTTGTTGGGCTTGATAATTTCGGCTATAAGCCATATTTGAGTTATATTTATGAGTTATAATTAATTTTCGTTTTTGGGGCCAATTGTAATGACGAATTTATCACCCTAACTATCAATCATACGGAGTAGTTAGGAATAATTTTGAAGGACACTAGCATACGATAATCTTCAACACAAAAGGCCCGGATAAAGTTCCACAGCCGACCTCAAAAGCACGGCTTCAAAAAAAAAAAAAATTAATGTTGCATGTATAGTGGGATCGTCAGGGTAATCATTTAAAGTTAACTTACGGCAATATCATGTTAAAAGTGGGGTTTTAAGGTATTTATTTTAATGTTCGGTTATAGTGAGAACGTTGATTAGTCAGATTTGAATTTTTTTTTTTTTGTTTTTCTTCTTTTTTATTTTAGAAAACTAAAAATATCTTCTAGTTTTGTATTCAAAAAGTTTTGCTGGGAATAATTTTATTCTCAAAAATGTATTATGGTAATGATATGGACCTTGTATGAGACCATAAAATAATGAGTCAATACGGTGGTAGGTCAAGAACATATATTACGTCAACAAGAGATACAAAGAGAAAGAGTAATAATAGCTTGGCTACAAGTGACAGGGGGGTGCGTGCGTGCGTGCGTGCGTTGTGGTACAGTGGATATCGACTCGGAACGAGAAACTGGGGAGCCGAGTTCGAATTCCAGTTGAATCCATTGTATTCACTTACGCGCAAATACCATTGGGAAAGGTATTAATCCGTCTCTTCCTTCCAGTTATGCGTTAGATAGCAGGACAGATTGGGTTCTATAGCCTTGGCTGGCAACCAGTCTACCGCAGAAAGCTTAACTGACTGACAAGTGACCGACAGACAAACTTGTTTAATAAAAACAAAATTCAAGTAGCCGTCAAAAAAAAAAATCACTTTAAAACCTGACTAATTTTATTCAAAAAGTATCGAAGCGCTCACTGGTAATTAGAAAACAATTCATTGCATATAATAAGGAATATCAGTCAGTTAAGTGCCATACGTGAAAATCGCTTGGGCGATCATGTCTCGAAAGAGACATGACTGACTGGCCAGAAGATTATCCCGCAGTAGGTTGCCATTGCTTTCTGCGGTAGACTGGTTGCCGGCCAATGCTATAGAACCCAATCTGTCCTGTTATTTAATCCATAACTGGAGGGAAGAGACGGATTAATACCTTTCCCAAGGGTATTTGCGCGTAAGTGAATACAATGGATTCAACTGGAATTCGAACTCAGCTCCCCGAATTTTCGTTCCGAGCCGATATCCACTGGACCACAAAGCACATAAGAAATATGTAATTACAAAAAAGAGTGATTTGTTCTAACCAACACGTCCACCCCCACCTCCTGCCGTCTCCATCATAATTGCCAAAATTCGCACCAACCGATTTATTTGTTTTTTACGTTCGCTTTAAAACGTTTCCGTGTGGCTGGAGCTGAGGACTTTTTCCGAATCAAGAGGTCGTCGGAAACATAAAAAAAAACACGCGGAATTTTATCTTAAAGTCATAGAAGAGCTGCCTGATACGTGGCAACATGCAATTGCAAACAATGCTGAATAGATTACTGAATAAAATATTTGTCTATATTTCTGAGATGTGGGGAAATGTAATTATTTACATTATTTACATTGTTCGGACTGCTGTCGTCATCTTTATTGTTATATTCACGAACGAGAAAAACCTACCCTAGTGATCGAAATAAAGGGTTCAGTTCGAAATTCTAATCACCTGAGGAAGGTCGGAGCGTACAACGGCTGAAACATCGTGAATATGGCAATAAAGATGAGGACAGTAGTCCGAACAAAGTGAATAATGCAAATGAATAAAATATGTTACTTTTTAAAGGATGCAGTTGATAAGCTAAAACGAAAATCTTTTTTGGCTCAGTCTAATATTGAACATTAAGAAAAGCACTAATTCACTGTTAATGGTTTGCAAAAAATTATTAAATATGCATGCATTGCAAGTGAAAAAAATAACTCTATATATCCAATGGAGATTTAAACCAAGCATAATACTAGCCTCTTTTAAAAAAGTATCTATTAGACAATTTTAAAGCATGAAGGATGAATAAAGCTGAATACAGAAAAATTAATATTCTCAGTATTCCACCTCAGCTAAACTGACGAGCTAATCCGATAATCCCTGTAACAAACCCCTTCTCAGGAAGATTTCTAATTTCTCAATGTCCACCGATCTAACCTGTGAGCAGACACGGAAAGGAAAATGCGGGACCTTCTACAGAAGTTAGAAAAAGAAAGTGAAAAGAAAGGACTGAGCATAAACCTCAAGAAAACTAAATGTTTGGTCATCAGCAAAAGAGGATTGTAATATACCAACTGCAAGTCAGAGAAACTAAAATGAAACAAGTAAAACAATTCAAATACCTGGAAAGTCTTTTGACAGAGGATGGAAAGTGCGACATGGAGATCCAAAGACACATTCTCATGGCCAAAGACGCATTTCAGAAGCTAACCAGAGTACTGAAAGACAGAAAAATCTCATTAGAAACAAAGAAAAGAAAAGAGAAAAGAGTGCTGGATTGCTATGTGATATCTATCTCTTGTATGGAAGGGAACTCTGGACGATCTCATCAAAGGTGAAGGAGAAATTTGAGGCAGCAGAAATGTGGTTTTACAGAAGGATGCTGAGGACGGAGCACGTGTGCAACGATGAGGTGTTAAAAAGGATGCAAGCGAGAAGAAAACTAATGCTAAATATGAGAAGACATATGAGGTTCTTGACACGCGTAATGAGGAAGGTTGGTTTGGAGAACTTGATACTCACAGATCGGATAAATGGACGAAGAGATAGGGGAAAGCAGCGCGAGACGTACATGTTCGGTCTGAGCAAATGGTTGACGGACCGGGGCTTAAAAGAGATACCAAGAGAAAATTTATTGAGAGCGACAAGAAGCAGAGCCATGTGGAAGTCCATGATCGCCTACGTTCTGAAGAGACACGGTACACGAAGAAAAAGATACTGCGCTGACCTGGGCGGGAGAATATAATTTGGTGTGATCAATAGTTGAACAAGACAAGTACATTCATACACTCAGTCATGATGTCTTTTATCTAGAAACATCAACGATGACTTCCGAACAGTTCAGTCAACAAGGATTTGGTAAACCTTGCTGTTCAGCGCCGCACGCTGAGATCGTCGACCTAGGCAGGTAATATCAAGACGTCACCTCCATAGCACATCAACAATTTTAAAAATGGTATATGCAAGTGCTCACATTTCCTTTATTTTCATAAAAAAATCGTGGCTTACGAGAGATACAGGCATTTTTATCAAAATAACAATCTGTAACTACTTTAACTATCCGAGAAATGCTTTAACAAACGGCCGAAAATGCGATACCGAAATCTAAAGACGCAATGAAATAGGGAAAGACGCCTTCTAAATCCTAAACAAAGTATAAATATATAGGAAAATTTTGTCAGAAACAAATAAAATAATGCTATCTAATATCTATTATTCTACACGAGTGGGCGCGTGCCGTCAAAAATGACGGCAAAATATTTATATCAATATACCGTCTAAAATAATGGCAACATATATATTGATGTACCTACTATTAAGTATATTACATTAAAACATAAAATAACCACAAATAATTCAAAGGAGGGAAACACACACACACACACACACACACACACACACACACACACACACACACACACACACATATATATAGATATATATATATATAACGTAAATATGTTACGTTATCAGTACAAAAGTAGCTATTTTGTTCAGACACTCCTTATGTCTTATCAAGTGATGTTGCTGATTTCGAGTTGAAGAGTTTTAAAAGGTTCAAAACTCACAAACACACTCAATCAGGGAGACATTGTTAGATATAATTAGAAATTACTCGTATTTTGAGTGATCACCACAGACTAAAATAATAATGTAACAATGTCTCCCTGACAGTGTGTTTGTTAGTTTTGAACCTTTTAAAAATGTTCAACTCGAAGTCAGCACTATCACTTCATAAGACCCAAGTAGTTTCGAAACAAAGTAGCTACCTTTGTAGTGATATTATAATACATCTATCTAATAAATTTTATAGATTATTCGCTCTACTTTATATTGAGCAGTATTTTTTAAAGAATAGTGTTTTTGGCTAAGTAAATTTTATTCCATCCATACCTACCCTAAACTTGGTTATATATATATACTAGCAGTATAGCTCGACGTTGCTCGGGTGTAATGAACGCTTTAAAACTAATCCATAGTCCTGGACCTCAGACTCTTTGGACGTTAGCCCGAAAGACCAAAAAGCAATAGTTGTTTCCAGTTAAAGCGAAACCGTAGACTGAAAGAAAAATGAATGGATGTAAGTCAAATTTTGATTTCCTGGTATCAATATCAAATAAGTTTTTTTCGTCGTAAACTGAATTTTGAAGGCTAAATGAAGGCTAATGAAGGCTAATTTACTCCTCTGGGTAAATGGTATCATGGCTGAGACTAAGAACAACAGTTATACCTACTTAGAGCCAAACCCGAAGCAAAAACTAAAATAAAAGAGCGGAAAAACTGATTTTGATCAGACCCAGTAGGATATCGAGGTATCGATTTCTAATATCGGAGTCAAATAAGTCATCCAAGGATAGAAAGCAACCTTGAAACTTCTGAATATTGTTTCTTATGTTTTTGTCTATGTGTGTATCAAATTTGATTAAAATTGGACCTCCTCCTCCTCCTCCTTCTTCTTCTTCTTCTTCTTCTATGTTTCCTGTCCCTTCAGGACGTAGGCGATCATGGTTCTCCACGTCTCCCTATCCCTTGTGGTTCCTAGTATGTTTGCTCCCGTTACTCCTGTCAACCTCCGTTCTGTCAGCTACCTGATCAGGTCCTGCAAATATGTTATCCGTTGCCTTCCTCTGTCTCTTTTTCCTTCCTTCTATCTGGCCAGTCAGTGTCAGGTTCTCCAGGCACTCCTTCCTCATTGCGTGTCCCAGGAATTTCAGTTGTCTCTTCCTGATGCTCAGTATCAATTTCCTTTTTGTTGCCATTCTTTCCAACACCTCATCGTTGCTTGCATACTCAGTCCACGATATCCGCAGCATCCTTCTGTAGAACCACATTTCCGCTGCTTCCAGTTTTGTCCTCATTTTCGATGATATTGTCCAGCATTCACTGCCGTATTGAAGAACTGACATCACGTAGCAGTCCAGCACTCTTTTCTTTGTTTCCAGTGAGATTTTCCTTTGTGTTAGTACTTTGCTCAGCTTCTGGAACGCGTCCTTTGCCATGCCAATTCGCCTTCGGATCTCCGTGTCGCACTTTCCATCTCCAGTTAGGACACTTCCTAGGTACTTAAATTCTTGGACTTGTTTGATTCTGTTATCCCCCACCTGTATTTGGCATTTTGGGTTGTACCTTTTGCTGATGACCATGCACTCAGTTTTCTTAAAGTTTATTTGCAGTCCTTTTTTGTCACTCTCCACCGCTACCTTCTGTAGGAGGTCTTGTAGTTCTCTTTCCGTGTCCGCAATCAGCACTGTATCGTCTGCGTACCTTATGTTGTTCAAGTTGTGTCCTCCAACAATAAATCCTGGCGTGTCATCTAGGGTCCTCAAGATATTCTCGCTGTACAGGTCGAACAAATCCGGTGAAAAGACACATCCTTGTCTTACGCCTCTTTCTAACTTTGTAAATCTACTGAAATCGTTGCCTGTCCGTATGCAGGCCTTTTGCTGCCAGTAGAGATTCTTGATTACTCTTAAGTCTTTTCCGAAAATATCGAGGCTGCCGAGCATCTCCATCAATTCTTTGTGTCGTATCTTGTCGAATGCCTTCGCATAGTCAATGAAACATAGGTACACTCCTTCTATAACCCGATTTTTTCGATTTTCGATATTTATCGGGGGAACCCCGACACAAAACCTAGCTAAGAATACTCGCAGACGCTTATGGTACAACTGTGTAAATTTTCAAGAAAATCGGTTCAACCGTTTCGGAATCTTTAGGTAACGGACACTCACACACACACAGACACACACACAGACAAATTTCCATTTATAAATAAGTTTAGATTATATATATATATATATATATGTGTGTGTGTGTGTGTGTGTGTGTGTGTGTGTGTGTGTGTGTGTGTGTGTATTCTTCACTACTTGACGACATAATTATTGTGAAATAATAAAATAATAAGGCACGGTTCGTCGGTTATATATATATATATATACACACACATAAATACACAACGGTCTTTATTATAATAGAGAGGATAGCAGTGGATGTTACACGATTTTCTCACTCATGAAGAGATTTCAAGCAACGAAAAATTTCTTTCCATTGATGGATCCTGTAAATATCAAGGACAGAACGTGTGAACGGCAAGAAGGTTTTGCGGAAAATGAAAATAAAATAGGCCCTTCTGGAGTATAATGAGGAAATAGAGCTTGTAGAATGTGATACTCACATAGCATATTGAAGACAAGAGAAGTAGAGGTAAACAGCGAGTAACCTAAGGTAATTGTGTAAATAGATACAAGAACTAGGACTGAGAAGGATAATAAAAAAAGACGTTGTGGAGAATCATAATCGCCTACGTCCAGAAGAGATGCAGTATTTAAAAGATGAAGTAATAACGAGCAATGAAACAGAGTACAGTGGATTCATGCCTTTCCTCGAAGTTTTAATGCCAAGAAAGGCGATAGGTGGTGATGTAAAGGATAGCGACTCAGCATGAGAAATCGGATATATGAGTTTGAATTCCAGTCGAATTCGTTACGCGCGAATACTCTTTCGGATGGATTTCTTTTCCCTCCATCCCTCCCTCTCTCCCTACAACCTTCAGCTAATTGTAGGATAGGTTTGGCTCTATATCCCAGTTTGGCAGCCAATCTAGAAGAAACACTGTGAATTCAAACTAACCTGAATATAGTTGATCTCCGTGAGGTTATCTTGTCACTACTGACTCACCACTGCTGCTACTGTTGTAGTTCATGTGGTTCCCTTACGACCGATGTGGTTCATGTGGTTCCCTTACGACCGTAAAGGTTTACGAAACTCAGCCTTAGCTTTATTTCCAACTAAATCTGTTGACTCTGTTTTCCGTAATGTTACTTCGCATCTCCTAATCAAAAGGTTAATAACTGCATAAGATGCAATGCAGGATAAAATAAAATGCCAATATTAAACTCGTGAGGCCTGAAATTCGAGGGCAGTACCTGAAGTTATTAATACATTACCTTATTTATGGATCATTTTATGCTGGTCAGTCTGGTTGCATATAATTATAGATTCATGGGCTCATCCGAAAAATGTCGCGTTATATTGGTGGAGAGTCAGTCAGTCAGTTAAGTTCCATACGTTAATGCACGATCGGGCGATCATGTCTCAAAAGTGACATGACTGATTGGGCAGAAGATTATCCCGCAGTAGGTTGCCATAACTTTCTTCCGTAGACTGGTTGCCAACCAAGGCTATAGAACCCTATGTGTTCTGTTATTTAATACGTAACTGGAGGGAAGAGACGGATTAATACATTTTTAGGGTATTTGCGCGTAAGTGAATGCAAGGAATTCAACTGGAATTTGAACTCGGCTCCACGATTTCTCGTTTTGAGCCGATATCTACTACACCACAATGCACATGGTGGAGAGTTGTTTGCGCTAATTATGAGAAATTCTTTTATATACATTTTATTTGTGTCACTTTTTATGGGCATGGAACGAAAACTAGCAACTCGCAGTCTTTTCTCATGTTATTATTACTGTATCCTTTCTACTATACAGCAGTGGGACGATTACTGGCGCGGAATATTGATTTGGTATGTCAAGTGCAAAAAAAAAAATTCCAGTCGAAAACTGTTCCCTTATCTTTTGCACAACAACCCTCGAGAAAGTTATGAATTCACGTCTTCTTCTTACAGCTAGTGTTCAAATAGCAAAGTATACCAGAGTCTCGGTCTTTAGTGACAGCCAATCGAAAATGACTACTCTGCATGCAAAACCGTTGAAAAAGCAACTGGAAAGCACACCACGAATTTTCCAAGAAGTCAGGCCAATTCATAAACAATAAATAATAGGAATCTGTGGAGAGCCATGATCGCCTGTTTTCTGAAAAGATCAGTTTAGTGTCATACGTAAATATTCAGCTACGTCTGAACTAGTTTCTTATTATCAACCGACTCTGAATATTAAGGCACACGTTTTTCTAAGGGTATTAGGTCTAAAATGTTTTGGAGACTGTTTAAGACCGCACCCTTTGCCGCATATTCTGCCAATATCTTGCACATTGGCAGTTGCGCTCTTTTGTGATAGAACCTTATCTCGCATCTATCATGGTCTAGTTACTCGAATTTATGACAAAACTTCACAAAAATCTGAAAGATCTGCTTCATTTCAACACAGCTGCACACAATCAACTACGGTTTACAGAATGTACAATTAAACTAAATCAGATGCTGCAGATTTCTACAGAGAAAATGAATTTGGGAGTTCCAGAAATACAAATTGAAGGGTCATTAGGTACTCCGTTGTTTCGCATCAAAGCGTCGAATAACAAACTAAATATAAAGGAATGTTCTTGGAAGTCTTATTGCACATTGGTTTTAATTCCGTTCTGTTTTTAGAAATGTACATTAGGATGTAGATGTGTGATATGGTCCAGTGGATATCGGCTCGGAATAAGGATTTGGAGAGCTGAGTTCGAATTCCAGTTGAATTTGTTGGATTCACTTCCACGCAAATACCCTTGGCAAATTATTGATCTGTCCCTTCCTCCTCTAGCTATGTGTTAAATAGCAGGACAGACTGGGTTCTATAGCCTTGGTTGGTAACTAGTCTACTGCAGAAAGTAATGGCAAGCTACTGCGGGAAAATCTTCTGTCCAGTCAGTCATGTCTCTTGCGAGTGTCACATATAGCACCCGACTGAATAACTTTAGAAATAGAAAAATAAACTAAATATAACCTAACATGTCCTTTCAATTCTTCTTTCTCTTGAAGACTGCGTGTGTCCTATTATTTGCAAATTATATATACGTATATGAGTATAGGCATTTCATAAGTCTGGAAGATCTCGCTAATGTAGATATGGCCTGACGAGATGATTTACTCGAAAAGAAAATAATGGCATAACCAAAATGTTCACATTCCACTCCACTTCTAACAAAATGTTAGGAAGAAAACCTCGTTAATACTGGAAAGCGATAATAGCTACAGGGCTTGATAAATCTGCTTTCATGACCAATTGTTTTAAGGAAAGGATTTTTTAAAACTTCAACTGAAAGCAGTACTGGCTGCTATATCAGTAAACGCTAAATGTTTTCTTGTAGGGAAACGGCTTGTTTACCATTACTATTAACTTCCGGTACGTCTTCTTTCAAGTGTCGTCTTCCTTCAGGATATGTGTGATCATGGCTTCCTATCCGTTGTGTCAAAATTTCATGGATGAGAAGTCATCATTATTTTTATTACATTCGGACTAATGTCCTCATGTTATTGGTATTACGAAGTTTCGGCTATTGTGCCTTTCAGCCTTCTTCAGGATTCTGTTTATCCAGGAAGCCTTCATAGAATTCAGAACTAAGTACTTTATATATTTTTATTATTTAATTTCAATTGTCCTTCCACTTTACATGTTACGGAATACTTCACGTACCCTTTTATGGTATCAACACAGTGATCCAGACCAGCTCTTTCCACTGAGTTTGTAGTGATTGTCACAGAGATTGAACTTTAAATTCTCGAACCAACTATTTAATCCACTCGGGTATTGTCTCACGTTCCTGTTCCTTGTAGATTTAAGCAAAATGGCAACCTACTGCGGGATAATATTCTGACCAGTCAGTCATGTCTCTTTCGATGGTACTTAACTGACTGACTGACGTCTCCTTACTATCCTTCCCACTCCCGGATCTTCCATACACGAGCTCGTTAGTTAGGTAGGTTATTCGATGTTTTCCTCGGTTTCTCTTGACTTCAATATGCTCCGTGTAAGATTCCTCATGCTTTCATATTTCATTATGTATCCCAAAAATGTCAACAGTTTTTTTCTGATTATGAGTACGTGTCATTTTTTTTTATTTCGTCTTCCTTAAAACTTATTAAAATAAAACTTAAAAACTCGTATTTTCAGCACCTTTCTGTAGAACCAAGTGTCTGTTGCCTAAAGTCAGAGAAGATATCAGACAAGTTTCCCTGTTAACTAAAGGGGAGAGATTGTTCATCATACACTGCCATATAAGAAGATTGATGTGACAGTAATTCATCACTAATATGCAAATTCATTACACGTATGAAAACTTAAACCGTTTTATTGCATCGCAATTTTCTGCTACATAATGTCGTGTATATGCGCCTCCTCGGACTTACCCTGTCCTCAGACCTCAAATGGAACCACTATATTGAATTCATAGCAAAATCTACTGCTAAGAAGCTTGGTTCACTATGTCGATCCAGGATGTTTTTTCCACCTGAATCCATCCTGCAAGTCAACCATCCGTCCGTGCATGGAGTACTGCTGCCATTTATGGTCAGGTGCCCCTGCCGTTCTCCTCAGTGTTCTTGACAAGCTCCAAAGGAGAGTCTGTAATGTGATAGGTACTGATCTGGCGACTCGACTGCAGCCACTTCCCCATCGTCGAAATGTAGCCTCCCTTTGTCTGTTCTATAAATACTTTCATGGCCTCTGCTCGGACGAGCTTAAGTCACTGATGCCTCCTCAACAGGTGCTTACTCGTGCAACCAGACTGGCAACTGGGTCCCACCCATTCACAGTCAGGTTAGCCAAATGCAGACGACAATTCTACTCCTGCAGCTTCTTCTCTCGCACTTCCCGCCTGTGGAACTCGCTCCCGTATTCTTGCTTTCCTGACGGCTACAACCTCCAGAAATTTAAATTCAAAGTCAATACTCATCTACTAACCACTGGACTCTAGCTCTCTCCCCACCCCTGTATAACCTTCCCTTTCTCTCCACCTATGTATCTGTCATCGCACCTGCTTTCTAGTGTTCCTTTCTAACTAGTTTGTACTCCTCACTCTTTTCTAATTAATCTTTTTACATTTATGTAGCCCCCTGCACATCAGTGGCGTTTCCGCCTTGCTCGGGGTGAAATGATTAAAAAAAACATATATATATATAGTTATCCTCTTTCGCTGTATCACATATAAATATAGGGTCATCCTGTTTCGATGTATCACAGCTCATCAGTACGGTTAGACATCCGATTGCTTCCAGCCAGGATTGAATATATGCAGTCATCCACATACAAATCTGTTTCGTTGTATCACACTTCATCAGTGTAGCTTCGATCCACTTGTTTCCAGCTGGGATCGAAATTTGACCGATTTGGTGTCAGTCGGAGCGCGTACCCCTAAGCTATCGGCGCATAGACGAGAGAGGAGGAAATTTTAGCATGTTATATATATGTGGTGTATATACACGACAGCAGCCGAAAGAACTCAATTTATGACTGAAGAGTATCGCATAAGTGGTTACTGCTTTTAAAATTTCCCCCTCTAGAGAGCTCAATCGTAACGAGAGTATAACTAGTCATCCACATTGTGTATTTGGGTAGTAAATCTCTTTTTCGCAGGTTTCATTAAAAATGATAGACAAGGAGCCAGAAGCGAGAATTGCGAAAAAAGAAATTGCTAGAATAGAGTTTAAAGTTACAGCTAGCCAGCACAGTTGCAAACTGATGTGATCATGTTGTATCCCTGGAGGGGATAAACAGAGAAAGAATAGTGCAAGAAATAATTCTTAACACTGAGGATATATAAATAGAGATTTATTATACCTCAGTACAATAAACCAAATACATGTACACCAACGAACAGTTCACAAGAATAACATTTAAGAAGGCAATGTCTCTGTATAGGACGCATGCGTCCGTCTTGAGGAGAAGGCTTCCGTCTAGTGACGTCGAACTCACGTCTAAGGCCGATGGCTCTCGTATAATAACGAAGACTCTCGATCACTCCCGTGTAATGACGAAGACTCTCGCATAGTCCCGAGCACTCTCGATCACTCTCGATCACTCTGTAGTTCGTTCCCGTCTAGATCTTTTATAACCCGTAAGACAGAATATTCCTCCACAACATATCGCGACTACAGACTCACACTACGCTTAAACTCAAAGAGTCTAGGTACCATAATGAAGAGCTCATACAAACAATTACCATGAAAGTATTTACAGAAACGGCACAGAAAGGCAACCTCAAGGCGGTGGGAAATTGACTAAAGCCGAGCTACAAGATCAGGACTGATAATATTACTGATTCTTCTTTTGATTTTATCAAGGAACTCAAGATAAACAGCAGGTGTACCGGACCATATGTCGCAGCAATAGTCTAAGCATTGACGAATGGTAGACTTATAGATATGTATGACTGATTATTGTCTCGTACGATACAATAAACCAACATTTATTTTGCATATGAAAAAATACACACAACTTCGGTCTTAAGAGAAGGTTATTCCTTCAACTCTGAGTATACAAGTTGGAAGCAGCTTTACTTTCTCTCATATTTCATATCACCCGGTTCACACTCCACCCACGTCTATTGAACAGGTTAAGAGGCCCATCCCTTGTTCCCTGTTTAGGATGTGGTTTCCGGCTTTCTCTTTTCCAATCTTTTCACTATTACGTAGCCCCCTGCACGTCAGTGGCGTTACCGCCTTGCTCGGGGTGATATGATTAAAATAAATAAATAAATATATAAATAAATAAATAAATAAACTACCTGGGAACACCAGGTGAGGTAGGCTAGAATTTGCATGCGTTGTAATAGAAAATGACTCTGAATTATTAATCGGAGATCTGATTCTTGTTAGGCTCTTGGGAAAGTTATGAATTCACATTTCTACCTTCAACTATGGTTTAATTAAAAACCTTTTAACAATCTAAAAATATTTTCTGGCTTTAAACAGCTAACTAAAGGCTGATAAGAAAACGAATCAATCAATAGATGATAGCTAACCCATCACTTAATAAATCCCAGGCCTGACATATAGATGACGACACTAATAAAAAATCCATGTGATTTTTATGAAATACTAACCTTCAAATGGCACGTGACAAAACTTGGGCTCAACTGCATTATAAGTTTACAAATTACAGTGATTTAAGTGAAGCTTCTGATGTAAATTTTCAAAACAATGGAAAAATCTAAATTTCGTGTGTTGATAAAGCATTGCTTTCTGATGAAAAAATACTGTTCAAGCAAAGCAATGGCTTGATAAGTGTTATTCGGACTCTGCTTCGTCGGAAACAACGGTTAAGAGGTGATATGCTAACTTTAAACGCGGTCGTACAGACACAAATGTTGCTGAACGCTCAGGTCACCCCAAATCGGTAGTTGTTCCGGAAAACATAAAAAGAAATCCACAAACTCGTTTTGGTCAATCGTTAATTGAAGTTGCGTGAGATAGCAAAGGAGTTAAACATATCAGAAGGCAGTGTATTATTCAACATTTTGCATGAACATTTGTCAATGAGAAAGCTGTTTTCAAAGTGGGTGACACGTTTGCTCACAGTCAATCAAAAACAACGCATCGACGATTCAGAGCGTTGTTGGCAACTGTTTCAACGCAACAAGGAGTTTTTGCGTAAATTTGTGACAATGGATGAAACATGGATCCACCACTTTAATCCAGAGTCAAATCAGTATTCAGCTGAGTGGACAGCAGCAAGTGAAAGCCGTCCAAAGCGACCAAAGATGCAAATATCTGCAGGCAAGATTTGGGCCTCCATATTTTGGATAGCGCAACGTATTTTGTTCATCGATTGTCTTGAGAAAGGAAAAACCATCGATAGCGAATATTATATAGCATTGTTGGTGCGTTTGAAAGAAGAAATCGTCAAAAAACGGCCACGAATGAAGAAGGAAAAAAGTAATCTTTCACCAAGACAATGCACAGTGTCTTGGAAAAACTACATGAATTGTACTTCGAATTGCTTCCGCATCCACCCTATTCTCCAGATCTGACCCCCAGCGACTACTGGCTGTTTGCAGACCTCAAAAGAATGCTCCAGGGAAAGAGATTTGGCTCCATTGAAGAAATGTTGTCGGAAACTGAGGCGTATTTTGAGGTCAAAGACAAATCGCTCTACAAAAAAGGCATCGAATTGTTAGAGAAGCGTTAAAATCAGTGTATCACCTAGAAGGAGACTATGTTGATGAATAAAGTCGAATGTTGCCTAAAAGCGGTTGTTTTATTAGTTAGGACCGAGACTTATTGATTGATGTGTTACAATCTCCAAAAGTTTAAATGCAACATCAATTGTTTTCTTTTATCTCCTTGATTCCCATCCATCTTTTATCCTTTCTTCGACATCCGGGTACCTTGTTTCTTTTTTTTTCTCTCTCTCTCATCACTGTAACCCTCTGTGCACCAGTGGCAGTCTTACCTTGTTTGCGGTTAAATGATAATAAAAAATTTTTAATTTTGTTGAAACTTATTTAGACAACTTTTAGATTAAAAATATGAAACATTCAGCATTTAATCATTAACATTTTTTAAATTCCAGAAATACCGAGTTTGCTAATATTCGCTTAATCTAATCAGGGATTAGTAATCTTAGAGTCAGTAAGCTATAATAAACCTATGCCCAAATTTTGCTTACCTATCTTTTTTATGTGCTGTGTTCCTTCAAGACGTAGTAATTCTATTGAATAAATACAGTTATTCTACTGATTACATATCGATTGACATAGAACATTGCGATGATAAGAGAGAAAAGGAAAAAATTATCATGGTTGTTCTTCAACACGAGATGCATTTGAACATGATATACGCAAATATAGACTATACGAAAATTGAATGCATGGGCATCATCAAAAAGAGGAATACAAAATATCGATAACAAATCGAGGATAGCAAAATCAAGCAGGCACAGAGAACGTAAAGTGCGTCAATGAGATCAGAAGGCGTATTGGCATGGCTAAGGACGCACACCGAAAGCTGAGTAGAGTATTTAGAGACAGGAACATTTTGTTGGAAACAAAGAAAATAGTACTCGGGTTTTATGTGACACTAGCAGTATAGCCCGGCGTTGCTCGGGTGTAATGTAAAGCTTTAAAACTAATCCATGGTCCTGGAGCTCAGACTCTTTGGACGTTGGCACTAAAGACTAAAAAGCAATAGTTGTTTCCAGTTAAAGCGAAACCATAGACTGAAAGAAAAATAAATGGATGTAAGTCAAATTTTGATTTCCTGGTATCGATGTCAAATAAGTTTTTTTCGTCGTAAACTGAATTTTGAAGGCTGATAAGTCCTCTGAGTAAATGGTATCATGGCTGAGACTAAGAACTATAATTATACCTAGAGCCAAACCCGAAGCAAAAACTAAAATAAAAGGGCTGAAAAAATACAGACATACAGGCAGATAAACAGACACACACACAAACCTTTTATATATATATATATATATATATATATATATATATATAATCGATTTTCTGCATTATTGTAAGAACTACAGCCTTGAAACTTCTGAATATCGTTTCTTATGTCTTTGTCTACGAGTGTATCAAATTTTATTAAAATCGGACCACTCCTTCTATAACCCGATTTTTTCGATTATCGATTTTCCATATTTATCGGGGGTACCTCGACACAAAACCTAGCTAAGAACACTCGCAGACGCTTATAGTACAACTGTGTAAATTTTCAAGAAAATCGGTTCAGCCGTTTCGGAGTCTATAGGTAATGGATACACACACAGAGAGAAACAAAGTTCCATTTATAAATAAGTTTAGATATGTTCTCTTATATGTCAGCGAATGCTGGAAAATTTCCTCAGAGATTGATATCAGGAGCACTCGACTAGATATGAAGGAAGCAACAGAAACGTGGTTCTAACGAAGGATGCTAAAGATAACATGGACCGAACATGTGAGGAACGACGAGTTTTTGAAGAAGATAAAAACGAACAGGAAGAGACAGCTGGTTACTAAGACACGTAAAGAGGAAGGAGGCTTGAAGAATCTGATACTCACAGGATGGATAGAGGGAAAGCAAGACAGGGAAAAACAGCACGTGACATACATGATGGGTTTAAGCAAATAGATGGCAGAGCATGGTTTGGGAGAAATAACAGGACAAAATGTATAATGAGCAACAAGCCGGAGGAAGATGTGGAGGGCGATGGTCTCTTATGTCTTGAAGAAACAGCACATAAAAGAATATAGGTAAGCAAAATTTGGGCATAGCTTTATTACAGCTTACTGTCTTTAAGACTACTACTTCCTGATTAGATTAAGCAAATATTAGCTAACTCGGTATTTCTGGAATTAAAGAAAGCATTAATGATTAAACGCTGAATGTTTTATATTTTTAATCTAACAGTTGTCTAAGTAAGTTTCGACACAATTTAAATTTTTAAAGTGGAATGATTGATTAAATTGCTTTTTACGGCTTATCAACCCCTTGTGGGTTATTTAAAGCCAAAACATATTTTGAATTGTAAGAATAATACTTTATGTGTGAAGGATATTATTGCATTAACAATTATCTAGTTTACACATCCTTCTATTTAACCCATAACTGGGGGAGTAGACGGGTTTATAAAAGCAAGTAAATCTAGAAAAATAAATCGTGATTATGAATTAATGCATTTCTTCTTGTTCTTGTTCTTCTTGTTCAGTATCTTTTTAGGGCATATATTTTCTCCATTTTTATAGAGAAGAACGGACAATTAGCCTACTTTGCTAGACCAATGCGTGTTTTTAGGTGCGAATGTGATACGATTGGGCGATCATGTCTGTTTTGCGATTCAGGTATTTGGTAAATGAAAGTGACGAATCCGACAGAAATTCGAACTCGACTTTTCGATTTTTCATCCCGAGCGGTTATCCATTACACCACCCACACATCCCAAGAGATCATTCATCCAAGTACTGACCAGGTTAGACATTGCTTACCTTTGGTGATCGTACTAGAACAGGCGTTTTAACATGGTATAGCCGTAAGCTAAGTAAGGTATTTAATATTAATTAAGTTAGTCAGCAAGGTGTCATGCGTGATACACGCTTGGGTGATCATGTCTCTTTCGATCCATGACTGACTTGGTAGATTTTTCCGCTATAGGTTGCCATTTCTTTCTGCGGTAGACTGGTTGCCAATAAAGGCAACAAAACTTAATCTGTCATGCTATTCAACCCATAGATGGGAGGAGAAGCAATGAATTAATACATGTCTTAAGGATATTTGCGCGTAAGGGAATGCAACGAATTCAGCTGGAATTCAAACTCGGCTCTCCGACTTCTCATTCCGAGCCTATATCCATTGCTTTACAAAAGTCTAATTAATTTGCAATTAAGAGGCAAAATAGGAGCATTAACGGAAAAATAATAATAATAATAATAATAATAATAAGAAGAAGAAGAAGAAGAAGAAGAAGAAGAAGAAGAAGAAGATTCTTTTGTAGCGTATGCCTCAAAGAACTGCAAAAGGTGTACTCACAATTACAGCTCACACAATACAAAGAGCTTTATCTATGTAAAATGTGTGAGATCTTATTTATTTTTCTTTTCTTTTTTCTTTTTACAAAAATGATCAGTGGAAAATATCATGAAGCCATTTCTGATCTTAGCTCCCTGGTTAGGACCCGGAAGGAAATGTGTATACAAGAGAAATCAAAGGAAATAATAATAATAATAATGAAAAATGGAAAAAAACAACACATTGAAAGAATCTCTGGAAACCCTAGCTTAAGAGATATACAAAAAATCGTTTTGTTAAGTATACACCCACACACTAAGAAGAAATGTGTCTATGTAACGCTAGGGATGATAGGAGAGATAGAAAAAACATGAAATGGAACCATAAAAATACACCACGACCTGCCTTAGGTCTTCGCAGACTTGGTAGGGAGTGCAACCATAGCAGAAATCGAAATATAATGAAAAATGACAACACAATAATAATAATAATCGGTTTTCTTACCTCCCTGATTAACTGACTTTTGCTGAAATCATTACAGACTAAACAAAATAATGCTAACAAATTGATCCTTATCTGCACTTGGGGAAATCAGAGCGAAATTATTTCGTTATTAGTGTAACTCAAAAAGAGAAGCCAGCCACCGAATTTGTAACATTTACTCTCGCACGAATACTGTTGAGAAAGGTAAGAATCTATCTTTTCTCTGCTCGTCTGTGGATTAGATAGCAGTATAGACTGGGCACTCTATCCAGGGTTGGCAATTAATCTAGAAATAAGAGGATTTTGAATTAAAAACATCCGAATTGTATATGTATCCCTGGCGATGGGAATAACTTTAAAACAACCATTGAAAGGATTATAGAGTTGACAGTTAACTATGGTGCGGGGTTGTGGAGTCTAACCTTATTTTAAGGACGGAACCGAACAACTGAAAGAAAAGGAAGTAACAGACATGCTTTACACTCAGAGACATTTTTATATCACGAAGTCATACATGAAATTATGTACACATATTTACATTTATATCGCACAGCGAAACTATAACACATGCATGCATCTACAAGCAGTTTACAAAGGTGCAAAACGAGAGTTTTACTTGTAATATTCCCTATCGGGAATTTGAGCTACCAGGTAGTTCTTCTGTGTTGCTGGTGAAGCCATATTTAGGATTCCAGATTAGAGCAGGCTGCATTTATTTCCTATGTAACTAACGAGGACATGTTCCGCAAACAAGAAAAGGCGAGCATATCAGTTTTTCCCAATGTGAGGACTGGTGAAAAATTGTTTCAAAAAGAAAATTTGCCATGGGCTTGTAAGCTACTTCCCCCGAGCTAAAAAACGCAACTGGTTGGTTTGACTTCTGAAAGCTGATTGACGGCCTGACCATCTTCCTCAATCTATGAACTGATGTCATTAAGCGACCGTCGTCACATGACCCACGTGACTTCATATCAACTTTTGTATCTCTGTAGCTCCTTGTACTACTCCAGAAAGTAAAGGACTCCACTTGCCATGTGCTACTTTTACAAAAGTCATATCAGCTCAAAGTTGTATTACTGCTATATCGGGGATAAAACTGCTCAACCCTCTCTTTACAGTCTTGATTGGGTTTAAAACAGTGTGAGTAAGAAATTATATCCCACCCTACAACCCCTTTCCTACAGACATAACGTCGCAAGCTTCGCTCTACTCCACCGTTATTTCTATGGCAGATTTTCTGACGGGTTCCATTCTTTTGTTCCACAAGTTCAAACCTTTACAGCTATGACCCGTCATGCTATATAAAAGTTGAATTATGTTCATTCCCTTCGTTTTCTTTTCTTGTTTCATTCCCTTTTGTTTTTTGTTTTTTTCTAAGAACCGCTGCCCTATGGAACATCCCGATAGAATGCTTCCCCCCAACCACCACAATCTTAATCTTCGCAAGTCCCGGGTCAGCAGTAATCTTTTCTATATATTTTCATAATCTACAATTATTACGTCTATAAAAAACAATCCCATTCGATAACTCTCTACTTTCAGTGATACTTGGACATTTGATTGTGTCAAAAAGAGCGTTAAAAGGGCTTTCGATTTATTCTTTCCATAGTATTGAGTCATTCTAAGAGGCATTATAATTAATCGAATCAACAAGCTTTTGTTTCTCCCCTGATTACATCTTTCACTTAGCTTTTCCTCCGCATACTTTCATGTTCATTTTTTCAGAATTTTATGGTTTCTTTTTTCTTTTCTTTGAAGGAAACAAATAATTTTTTTTTCATCTTTGTATTTTCAAACAGACGCTGTTATTCAAAGGAAGTTTCAAAGAATTTGTTCATACGTTAATATCCTCATTTTGAATTGAAATCTAAAACAGTTCTTTCGTTATTATACACTGTTGAAACTAGAGGCTTTGGTTCTGTTGTTTTTGTTTAGTGCCATATCAACATCTATGGGTTATTTAATGCTGAAATCTAAATATTTTGTACGTGATTTCATGGCTTCAGCCACTTATGCTTTGAACACAATTTTATACCATCAAATACAAATATTTTTTACATGAATTTATACTTTCAGTGTAAACGCATGTTTTCAGATATATAGTTTATAAATTATAAAAATATATTGTTGATAATTTTAGTAATAAAATGTATTTTATGCTTTGTTAGTGTTGCATTTTTGGTCATTTTAGTATAAAATGTTGTGTTTGTTATTTTATTCTATTAATCATTTTGTTTGGTTTGGTTAATTTTGTTTAGCGGCATATGAAACTTCTATGGGTGATTAATGCCGAAATACAATTTTTGGCTTCAGCTACATGTGTTTTGAACGCAATATTATGTTTTCAACTACAGATACTTTTTCGTGTTGGTAATTTTACTATAAAATGTATTGTTATTTATTTTATTCTAAAATGTATTATTTGTATTTTTTATAATAATTTATTGCTAGTAATTTCACTACAAAAATCTATTTTTAATATTTTTCCTAAAAGTGTTTTGGTGGTATTTTTTACTATAAAAATGCGTTTTTATAATTTCCAAGTGTATTGATTTTTGTTTGAGGTGTCAATATTTAATCATAGCTGGGACCCTAACAGGTACTTCCACGCCAGGTCAGAGAGGAGCTTGAAAGAATAACAATTAAGAGGTGGTTGCATGCTCCTCAAAACTTCTAATCTCCCTATCAGAAATCTTGCTACAGGATGTAGTTTATCTTCATACCCAGAACCATATACTAGAGGGAGTAGCTGTTGTAACTTGGAAATATCCAACAAAATATTTCCGTTACAGAAAGAAGTTCACCAGTTGTCATTTAAAAATCAGCATCACCCAAACTTACGTAAATCGTAGTTTTTCTGCGTTCTGTCAGCAAAGTCTTGTCACATGCATGTCATAATAGCTAAAAATTAAATGGATATATAAGCCATCATGTAGACATAAAATTTTCTTACACCTATATTATAATGCGTGGGCAGTAGCAGGAAAAACAAAAAACAAAAATCATATCTGTTACACCCATGTTCAACCTTGACAGGGTCCAGTCTCTGTTTACATTTGAATAAGTTGTTTCGTTTTATGAATTGTTCTTGTGTTGTTTCTGCTTTTCAATGTTGATGCTAAAACTCTATCGGAAAGAAAGAAAGGGACAAAGAAATAACAAAAGAAATAAAGAAATAGAAGAAGAAAGAAAGGCTGACTGATTTCATTTCCAAATGTTCGCTATGACATTCGAAATGTTATTTTGCCCACGCCCTGACTTGCTTTGCTCTTCAGCATGGTTCTATCATCGACATTGTTTTAAGACTAACCGAAAGGCCAGTCTAGTGGATCTGAACCCCACCCTTTATGATAATTGTGGGAAGTTGTCAGGGAAGGTGAAACAGTGAGCAAGATAAAATGTCTTTTATTGGACGCGAAATTAGGATATTGTCGAAACTGTGCGCAACTGTTTGTTTGCACTAAAGCATGCTTACTTGGACTGTTTTTTTTTTTTTTGTCTCGTCTGTGTATCTGCCTTATTTTTTGTTGGGTGTTAGGCATTCCGATACAGACTGTTCACCTATATATTTTTTATAATCGTTTCACCCCATGCAAGGCAGTATTGCTACTGCATCTCAGGAGTTACATGGGAGAAGAGCAAAAAAAAAAAAAAATAACAATATACAGGATGTCAGAGAAAGATGGTAATAAAGGAGATAAAAGATGGCAGTTAACGTCGCACTTAAAATCTTGGGAAGCAAGTATACGAAAGAAATTACACAGGCGGGAAGTGCGAGAAAAGAAACTCTTAGAGTAGAAGTGACGGTTATATTTGACTGCTTTGGCCGTAAAAGGATGCGACCAAGTTGTCCATTTAGTAGATCGAGTAAATTCGTGTATACAGGGTACCAGGAAGATATATGACAGTGAATGCTGAAAAATCTCCTCACAAATGAAGAAAAGATTTGAAGCAACAGAAATGTAGAGCTACAGAAGAATGCTGAGAATACCATGAACCGTATCTGTGAGCAATGACTAAATAAACGAAATTGCAAAGGGCATTTATATTTAACATAAGCAAGAGAGATTGTGTTATAACAAAGAATGGAAAGTGCGACACTGAAATCAGAAGGCACATTGGGATAGCAGAAGATGTACTCAAAAATGTAAGTAAAGCATTAAGAAAACTGAAAAAAAAATGGAATATTGAACAATTATATGATATCAGTCTCCTTGTGTGAAAGTGAATGCTAGACAATCTCCTCGGAGATGAAGAAGAGACTTGAGGCAACAAAAATGTGATTCTACAGAAGGATGCTAAGGATAACATGTACTAAACATGTTAGCAACGACGACGTTTCAGAAGAAATGGAAATGACATACTGAAAATTTCAGAACACATAATGAGAAAAGTAAGCTTGGAATATTTGACACTCACAGGACTCACTGAAGGCAAGATAAACAGAGGAAAAACAGCGTATAAAATATCTAAAGAGCTTGAGTATATGATGTCCACTATAGGCCTCTGCGTATTCAAGTTCGGTCCCCTCGGCTGATCGTGGAGTTGATCGCCTCGGCCCAAATTTTATTTCGTGCCACGTTGTGTTAAATGATCGCAAGACTGGCGTGGTCCTAATGGTCGACTGGAATCGATGACTTAGGTTGTTCTGATCGGAGTGAAGTCACAAGAAAAAAGAAAAGTATTTATATACAATTCCTGGATGCAAAGTTGTTAGTACAGTTATTAATGCATCAAGTAGGCTTATATGCTTTATGCAACAACCATCGACCCTTCCAGAATATCGCAACACGGTGTTTGTAAGAATGAAACAAAAGCACAATTCTAATGTAAGGAAATATACGTAAAGCCAAGATTAATTGTTGTATGCTCACTTTTATTACAGTTATCTCTAATGTAACACCAAATAAACGTTGAAAAGTGGTATTAGCAATGTTCATTCATTTTTAGTTCATTTGTCGATGGCCGCTCGTCAGTTAGGACACCATGATGTATGTGTTATCGTTATTCACAAGAAAAAAAACGACAAAAGGAAGAATTTTTAAAAAAAGAAGAAAAAAAATCCGAAAATGGATTTAAGACATTGGGACTAATGTTCTCTCAGTCAAGCTGGAGAGATGACGTGGCCTTCCGCAGTAAAATTCTCCAACACAACATGCATCGCCCTTGACAGCCAGGCAGGACGGACTCTCTCTCTCTCTCTCTCTCTCTCTCTCTCTCTCTCTCTCTCTCTCTCTCTCTCTCCTTCTCTCTCCCTCTCTCTCTCTCTCTCTCTCTCTCTCTCTGCTAGTCTGCTGCATCAAGGCTAGTCTGGCGCGTCAAAGCTAGTCTGCTGCATCAAAGCTAGACCCCCCGCTTGGGAGACCCCGATCTTACTCAACCGCACACTTGAACGGTTGTGCCCAGACTCACTTAAAATGAAGGTATATTTATATTAAAGACACCCGTAAACTGATGCGTGTCAACCCATGTTCTAACAATAGTCATAAAATCTTTGAATCTGATACATGTAACTTAAACTTGGTGAGCTTGGTACTGGAATCATATTTATTTGTTCTCTAAATAAAACTACAGGCTTTTTGACCTTGCTTTCTTCTTATCACACACATATGTATATATACGCGCATACATACACACAGCCATGTGCAACTGCACAGTGCCACACTAAAATCAAGTAACTCTGCCTTTAACAATTAATCTTGGCCTTACTTCTATTTCCTTACGTTAGAATTGTATTCTTATATTAACAAGAACCTTTAAGACAAATATTTTATTTTTTATTGTTTTAATTTCAATCCAGAATAATATATCGCATACATTTTTGTTCCATTCTTATTTAAAAATAATTGACGCTTCCTCCTGTATATACATACATCGCTACACTAATGTCCCAAAATTCATTGGTCTACACCCACAATTCTTTTAAGCTGTAATAACCTCCCATTCCAATATACTCAACTAATATGGTGGCAGTTTTAATATTTTATTTTTGCCATTTTTATTTTTTATTTTTCATTTTTTTATATTAAATTTCCTTAACAATATGCATATGGGCCCGTAACTGAACCACATTTTACTGCCTGATGATGGTGCATTGAGCATAATTTGTAATTATTATTATTTGCGAGGGAAAGAAAGAAAGAAAGAAAGAAAGAAAGAAAGAAAGAGGAAAATAAAAGCGTGAGAAAGAAAGAGACAAACGTATAGAGGAATCTGTATCAATCAGGTTTTAAGAATTTGAGTAAGTATTTTTTCTATCTCAGATATGTTCGCAAACACTTAGTTCAACACACACATACACACATACACGCACACGCACACACACACACAAACACACACACACACACATATATATATATATATGTTGAATTAGATATTTAAGAATATATATTTAAAGAGCTATTGATGGGCGACACCCATGGACAACATTGTCAGGATCCAGTTTCTGTTTACATTTAAATAACTTATAGTATAAATTGTTTTTGTTCCATTTCTATTTTTCAATACTGATGCTAAATAATCTGAGAGAGAAAGAAAAGGCTAAAGAAAGAAAGGAAAAAATCAAGGAGACATTAGCCGCATTTGATCTCAGTACTATTTCTTACATATCGAGACCATGAATATGGCAACTTCCAGTCGGACGGAGAAAATAACAAGAGCGCCATCCGAGTCGCGCATCTCTGTTCTTACATATGGTTTTTATGTGCTTTTATTTAAAGATATATATATATATATATCTTTTCAGGTACCCAAACTTTAGCAATAAAATTGTCTGCAAAACGAAACCACGTGATTTCTAAGTAAACCGGATAGAAAATGCCAGTAAAAATTATTTGCTTATTCTGAAAAATCAAATATTTTCAGAACGTTGTCTATAAAGACGTGTTTATACTGCGTCTCACGTTATTAATCAAGTCATTTTTTTATTGATATATAAAACAAATACTTATCTCAGTCTAACGATTCATAGCCTCAGTCATGGCTACATCTGACTCTGCCATTAGAATGGAAACTGCTTCATTCTGTCAGATGTAATTAAAAAAAACCGCAGACATTTGCACGAAATTTCGAACTCTCGAATACGTTGAAATTTTGAAGCTTTAACATGTATCGTAAAGTTGGTTTAACAGTTAAAAATGAAGTGCTGGTTAACGTTTGGGCTTGCAACGGTGTAAATTACCGACCTGATCAGCAGGTACCTATGATAGAAGTTCGTCGAAGATGAAGATCATTTTGCTGACCTATCAGTCAGTCAGTTATGTGCCATACATGATACACCCTTTGGGCGATTATGTCTCTAAAGAGACATGACTGACTGGGCAGAAGATTATCCCGCAGTAGGTTGTCATTACTTTCTGCCGTAGACTGGTTGCCAGTCAAGGATATAGAACCCAACCTGTCCTGTTATTTAACCCATAACTGGAGGGAAGAGATGGATTAATACCTTTCTCAAGGGTATTTGCGCGTAAGTGAAATGCAAGGAATTAAACTGGAATTCGAACTCGGCTCTCCGATTTCTTGTTCCGAGTAGATATCTACTTCACCACAAAATTTCTTTAAGTATTATAGCACCGAGAAAGTGACGAAAAACACAGGGACAATGGAATAGCAAACAGAATATGTAAATATTGATTCTGGAAACATGATGTGCTGTCATCGATGTGCTAGACAAAATGAGCAAAAAAAAAACTGCTCGAGTAGACATGGTGGTAGCATTTAACTATTTCGATGGTAAAAGGGTGGCACCTAGAGGGTAATCTAGTAACACGCTTAAATTGACGTGGATGGGGCATTTATCAAGAAAAGATTTGCAGAAAAGATAGCGGGAAGCCACATCACGTCCGTAAATAAAGGGACTAAAGTCGAGATGCCAAGTCGGAACTATTTATATTGCAGATCCTTCTTCGGATTTTGTTGAGAACTTCGAAATGAATAGTGTTATGTGAAACACTTATTTTTAATTTGATGAATGGATTCTTTACTGAAGGGGAAAAAAACTAGTTGCACGCCGAAGTCACAGGATACTGATATCACGCTGTGAATTTTGGGAGCAAACCTAATCCATCACCTTCTCCAATACTTTATCAGCCTGGCGTTACGTTGTTTAATATTTTCGATAATACGCATCTCGTTTTTCATTCATTCATTCATTCATTCATTCATTTATTTGAAATATAATATATAAAATAGACATCAGATGATTTAGCGTATTGAGTTGACACTAATCGCACAGCAGTTGGTGTTTTTGTTTCACAAGCATATGATTGAGAATTAATTTCTCAATGGATTCTCCAACTCTCTGGTTACGTTCAGTGTGATTTAGTACAAATGTAGCACATTAATCTCCCTTGCCAATGCATTCAGGTTACACCCAAGGCTTCCATTTAAGGCATGCTTAAACTTTTATAGTAATTTCAGTCGGTCAGAAAATTCGTTCGACTTATTAAATAAAATAATAGGACTTTTCCTACTGGACAACATGTTTAAATATTTGTCCTAATGCCTTCTTCTTTTAGGCAATTTTCTTAATACATACTCTCATAAAATTTTCTTTAACGATCATGGCTCTCCACAGCTTAATTTCTTTTGTTTCTCTATGTAATTTTTAACCCTTTTAGTCAGATGTGTCATACGGGATACACGCTTAGGTGATCGTGTCTCTTTCCATGACTGAAGATTTCTAGCAATGGGTTTTCATTTGTTTCTGTTGTAGAACCAGCTACATATCCCATAACTGGAAGAAGAGATGGATTCATAGCTTTCCCTAGAGTATTTGTGCGTGAGTGAGTGTGGAATTCGAACTCGGCTCTCTGACCTCTCATTCCGAGCTGATACCCATTACAGAAAACGAATATCCGTAGACCCATTATTGTTCATTTTTGTCTATGCTCTGCCATCCATTTATGCAAACTTGTTAAGTAGATTACTCAATATTCCAAACTGTTTTGCTTAGATATCCGGTGTGTATTAAATTCTCTATGTCTTCTTTCCTCAGAAATTTCAAATGTCTTTTTTCTGATTGTAAGTATAAGTTTCCTTGTTACCTCATTTTCTTTAAGACCTCCCTGTTGTTTATATGGTATTTGTCGATCGGGCTATGCATCTATATTGTTTCAAGTCTCTATTTATGAAGAACTTGTTCAACATTAACTTGCCGTATATTAGATGAGATATTACATAGCAGTTCACGACCCACCTTTTTCCTAAAGACATTTTTTCATTCTTTGCTTTAATTTCTTGAAACATCGAATAAATAGTCAGTCATCAGTTAAGTGCAATACGTGATACACGCTTGGGCGATCATGTCTCGAAAGAGACATGACTGACTTGGCAGAAGATTATCCCACAGTAGGTTGCCATTGCTTTCTGCGGTAGACTGGTTGCCGACCAAGGCTATAAAACCCAATCTGTCTTATTATTTAACCCATAACTGGAGGGAAGAGACGGATTAATACCTTTCCCAAGGGTATTTGCGTGTAAGTCAACTCTCCTTAAATTCGGAACACCACAAATTATACTGATGTTGTTTTAAAAGATTCGAATGCACGTGATATATGATTGATCAATGAAAATCGAACACAAAAGCAGAAATAACAGATTCGTTTTTTAATATCTCAGTCTCTGACGATGCTTTAATAAAAGTGAAATATGTTAGATTGATAAAAGTTTCCTATTTATTTTTTTTTATTTTTATTTATTTATTTATTTTTTAATTATAGGATTCTGTTACATCCCGATCCATAACTATTTGATCTATATTTGATCCCAAATCCTTATCATGCTTTGTTTGGTTTCCGGAAGTACATCTGTTGCTATTCCTCTGAATTGTCGGATTTCTGCGATACTTCTTCCGTCGTCCGTTACTTCACTAACCAGAATTTTAAATTTCTGTTTCTTTTTATTTTGAAACCCCGAAATCTGTAACTAAAACCATTGGCCGTTTGTTTTGGCAATGATTATGCTTTCTGTCCTACTACGATTAATAGTACTTTCTTCTTGCTTTCTTTTGACACATATAAAATTTCTTTCAGTTTCTTCTCTGAATCTGCCATCAACAGTGTCATCCGCGACTCTTATATTGTTAAGATTATGTCTACCAATAATAAATCCAGCTAGGTTGTCTAGTTCTCTTAAGACTAAAGGCTGTATCACGTTGAAACAGCGGTTCCCGTACGATCACCGAATTTAAGCAATGTCGAGCCTGTCCAATACCTAGACGAGTCACCGCTTAGGAGTACCAGGTGCCGTAAGTTTAGATGCGAGGGTGAAGTAATGAATAACAGCTCAGAGTTTGACTTTGGGTAACCAAATTCCGATTCCAATCAGGTTCGTTCTATTCACTTACGAGCAAATACATTAGTGAAAGGTATGAATACACTTCTTCTCAAATCCCAACTATAGGTTAATCAGTAAGACTTGTATCAATAAATCCTTATTATCTCCCTAAATATATTACAATCTACAAGTATATTCTGACTTTAAAAAAAACCTGCAAAAGGTTGATAAGCCGTAAAGAAAACAAATCAATCAAGTTCTCTTAGGGTCGTTCTTCTTCTGTGCACATTGTCTCCTTAGGGCGTAGGCGATCATAGGATCTCTACAAGTTTCTGTCATTTGTGGCTCTATGCAATTTTTATCTCCTTACCATCTCACCTCGTCTCTCCCCAGCCGTCTATTTGCATCAGTTCGTGAGGTAGGTTATTCTACACCTTCTCCCTTCAATATGCTAAATTTTCCAAGCGCTCTTTCAGCATTACACGTTCCAGAAATTTCAACTTTTTCTCATTGTAAGTATAAGTGTCCTTCTTGTTCTAATTTTCCTTAAAACGTCCCTGTGACTCACAAGTTTTGGTCATGATATTTTAATATTCTTCTGTAGAACCAATTCTGGTCTGGTAGTGCTGAAAAGTCACTTATTTTTGTTCAGTGGAAGAAACAGACAAGTGACACTGTTATCAGAAAAATGGCTGCATAGTCCATCATTCATCGAACAGAACAGATGAAACTTGGAAAGCTCCAACAATGTACAACACGACCTATGGTATTTAACCTTTTAATGCCCAACATGGTTACAACATTTGACAAAAGTGAATATAAACTGATAAATCCTAAATTGTATTCTAAATGATGTGAATGAGTAAATCATATTTGAAACATTTCTGCTTATATATTTTTTATCATTTCACTTCAAACAAAGAAATAAGACGTCTATTGAACAGGTGAAGAGGCTCATCTTTTGTTCCCCGTTTAGGATGTGGTTTCCGGCTTTCTCTTTTCCAATTCTTTCACTCTTTTTTTTTTTTTCAATTGGAGTAGGTAAACTAAACTATCGCCCGGTTCACACTCCACCCACGTCTATTGAACAGGTGAAGAGGCTCATCTTTTGTTCCCCGTTTAGGATGTGGTTTCCGGCTTTCTCTTTTCCAATTCTTTCACTCTTTTTTTTTTTTTTTTTTTTTTTTTGCAATTGGAGTAGGTAAACTAAACTATCGCCCGGTTCACACTCCACCCACGTCTATTGAACAGGTGAAGAGGTTCATCCCTTGTTCCCTGTTTAGGATGTGATTTCCGGCTGTCTCTTTTCTAATCCTTTCACTCTTACGTAGCCCCCTGCACATCAGTGGCATTACCGCCTTGCTCGGGGTGATATGACTAAAAAAAAAATACAAAAGAGGACTACTGAGTGTGAAAGAATATGAGAAAAAAAACATTATTTAAGAGAGACAACACTAAACGAAGAGGAATTTAAAAGACCCAAGATAACGATTGATATTGCATTTACATTTTTGAAAATAAATTTGACTGGAAAGCAAGAAGCGAAAGAGAGTACCACAAGTGAAATGTGTTAGAGAATAAACTGTTAGCATAGAACTTATGGTTACATCTAACCATTTCAACTATAAAATGATATTATTGATAAAAATAAATTAATCTAAATTAATGCTTGTCTGGCATAACAAAAATAAACGTCTTTTAGAATCCGCAGAACTCTTGAATCAATAGACACGGAAAGGGGAAACTAGTTATAAGCTTGATTTTATTACGTTTTAAACCTAAGACTGTCAAGTCCTTGGGCATTCAGTTTATCGTAGTCGCGTAGTAATTAATAAAGTAGATCGGTTGTCTAATTAGCAGTAAATAAAGTAGGATCCCGCTTTCTTATCCCGCACACAAATAAATAACAGTGCATATCACTTTGCCAGCTGATAGCTGAACCTTAAACTTATATTTTGATTAGGAATTCGCCATCTCATGTCTCGAGGCTCTTTTTCATTTCGTGAGTTGATGCACAGAAAATGGCTTGTCATTCAGATCACTGTCGCCACTGCTGAAACGCCTATCTAGGCTCACATCTACCATTTAGTTTCCGTAAACGCCCAAAAATCGTTTAGGAATCTCAGTGGCAGTAATTTTTTAATTTTTTATTTTTTTATTTTTATTTGCTCAGATTCGTACCGTTTCCATGACTGACGTTCATCTGCTATTTAAAAGGTAAAACAATACGACATGACCAACATCCGATCCGTTTCTGACCTCATGGACCGATATAATAAAATATGTAAGATTTATTGCGGTTTGACTTATGGAAGAAATATTGTAAAAGAGTCTGATGATATGAGCTAATTAAGCTCATTGAAATGAACTATAGTTTATAACTAATATGACGTGTTGAGTTTTCCTTTATAAACTCTCTCTCTCTCTCTCTCTCTCTCTCTATATATATATATATATATATATATATATATATATATATATATATATATTCTTATAGATAGGTGTGAGTTTGTAACCCTGGGTTTCACGTTTTTGCGATCGTCAAACTGATGATTATTTTTTTTTAAATTGGCTATATGTAGGGCTGTGTATATTGGTGTATTTTTGTGGAAGTGGAAGTAAAATTTATCGTATGACAGACGCAGACATATATATATATATATACATTTGTACACCCATTGACGTGCGCAAAGACACACAGACACGCACGTCCGCCCACTGTGGCTCACACAAACATATATGCGAATCGTACGGGGCTCGCCATATATATGTATATGTGTGCCGTTGCGCACATACATACGCATTCGGTTGGTGTATTCGAATAGTGTAGCGATGTCAACGCGCGGACAGTTGTCAATTTCTCGTATGTACATATGTGCATATGATAGAGTCTGTGTGAAACCATGGGTAAAAGTTGCTATTATTTTATTTAAGGCTGTATCCAAAACTGTTACCCTATTCGTATATCCATAGGCATCGGGTATTCTGATGATCGCTTAAGGCGCAAAACTCCTATTCTCTACACAGTGATAAGTTCTATGGCTACATTTAAATCACTAAAACCATTATATATGTGGGATGAAAATAAAGAATGTTTTGTGTTATATTGAAAAGCGCACTTCTCTCAAGATTACCTGTACTATTGAAATTCGTTTTATAAACAAACGAAATTCAAGATACTTATTAAGTGCGTGTTCCCTTTCAACTGACTTTTGACACTTATGCGTTATCAGATTTAAAAGCCACACATAAGACTGTTTGTTGTCCGTTCCTTATTTGTGAGTGTTGGTAATTTAATAGCACCACATGTCACACAGTGATAATAATAAGATCTGGTTAAGCTAAAGATTTTTTTTTTTACTACTATTATTTGATTATGCAGAGAATGGCGGTTGGTGATAAACCGGGACTATTAAGTGTTGGATAACGGATAGAGGGTGTACGTTTAACCAACACTGGCTTATATACAACTGTGCTAATTATTCCTTGTTAACTTGACATTTGCTGGAATCAACGGCATTAGTAAACACATCAGATTTTGTTTAACAAAAAAATGATTGAAGTTAGTAGCCTTGATAGGAAGATTTCCGATGTTGATGTTTTGCTTACTTTTATTGTTTTCTTCTGAACACGCACGCACACACACACACACACACACACACACACATACACACATGCACGCATACTCACACACCTAAGCACATGACGTAAAAGCGTTTTTTTTTAATCATATCACCTCAAGCAAGGCGATAACGCCACTGATGCACAAAGGGCTACGTAAGGGTAAAAAGAATGGAAAAGAGAAAGCCGGAAACCACATCCTAAACAGGGAACAAGGGATGAGCCCCTTTACCTGTTCAATAGACTAGGTGGAGTGTGAACCGGGCGATAGTTTAGTCTATCTACTCCAATTGAAAAAAAGAAAAAAAGAAAAGAGTGAAAAGATTGGAAAAGAGAAAACCGGAAACCGCATCCTAAACAAGAAACAAGGGATGAGCCTCTTCACCTGTTCAATAGATGTGGGTGGAGTGTGAACCGGGCGATAGTTTAGTCTATCTACTCCAATTGAAAAAAAAATAAAAAAGAACAGAGTGAAAAGATTGGAAAAGAGAAAACCGGAAACCGCATCCAAAACAGGAAACAAGGGATGAGCCTCTTCACCTGTTCAATAGATGTGGGTGGAGTGTGAACAGGGCGATAGTTTAGTCTATCTATTCCAATAAAGTTTACAGCCATATGTTGAAACCCCAGTTCTTGTATGACTACAGAAGTTAAGCAACGTCGAGCCTGGTGAGTAACTAGATGGCTGACCACCTGGGAAAACCAGATGCTGTAAGCTTGGATGTGCGAGTGTCGAAATGGATAATGGCTCAAAGTTGAAAATCGAAGAACCGAGTTCCAGTTCCAGACAAGTTTCTTATATTCACTTACCCGCAAATATCAACTGGGAAAAGTATGAATCCATCTTTTCTTTCCCTCAGTCTATGGATTAATTAATCAGGCTTGCGCGTATTTTGGCAATATCATGTTGAAAGGCAGGTTTCCTTGCGATAAACGAAGTTAAGCAACGTTGAGTCCGTTCAGTACTTAGATAGTTGACCACCTGGGAAAAAATGGTGCTGTAAGCGTGGAAGTGTAGGTGGTGTAATGGATAATGTTTCGGAATTTGTAATCGGAGAGCCGAGTTCTAATTCCTGTTGAATTCGTTATAATCAGTTAGTAAGAATCCACCACTTCTCTTCACATTTATGGGTTAATTAAATCAATTATGTTCTGTACGTTATAAACGCTTGGGCGATCATGTCTTTCGAGATATAACTGACTGGGCAGAAGATTTTCCTCCATTAAGTTGTCATTACTTTCTGTATTAGACTGGTTGCCACTCAAGGCTACAGAACCCAATGATTTCTGCTATTTATCCCATAGCTGGAAGGAGAAGTAACGGATTAATACTTTTTCCAAAGGTATTTACGCATAAGTGAATGTAACGAATTCAACTGAAATTCGAACTAGGCTCCCCGATTTTTTATTATCCACTGCACCAAAACACACCTCCAATTGTTAATTAGTTAATTAGTAAGTCTAAAACCATTATTATATCCCCCACTAAAAAATGTTAAAATCAAAAAATATTTCCTGGCTTTAAATAACCGTCAATGGTTTGATAAACCGTAGAAAACGTATCAAGTAAATCAAACTGTGTGTATTTGCCACAATATTTGCTTTACAGGATCGCTGTACTCAGGAGAACTATAGATGGAAAGTAGTTGTTACGAACAACAGTTTTCCAATTCTCCGAAATTGTCTCTGACACCACATATACGCACATTTCTGATTTCATTCAGTCTGTTACACGATAAAACGCTAACAAAAGAAAATCATTGGCGAAATGTCACTGAAAATATTGCTATCTTCAAATGGAAACAACACAACTTTCTAAATGTTAAAGTTCTATCTGACATTACGCTAAATTAATATTCATACACACGGAGATTTCATTTACAATAATAAAAGACCACTTTAACTTACTTCGGAGCCTTCTTTTTTAAATTATTAATTTATTTAATCACAATGCAAATATTTACAGATAATTATATATATATATATATATATATATATCATTATTATTATAAAATATTTATTTTTTCTATCACACCAAATGCAATGTCGATTTCCATCTCTTATCCGCTTGACTCCAGTCCTTTCTACATCACTCTGTATATCTTGTTTTTTTCCTTTCTCTCTACATTCGAAATTGTCTTCACACCTGTGTTCCCATCCTTCTCTTGCCCTTTCTCTGACACACCATGTAACTGGTTCGTCTTTCTCTTCATTCTCCTCTTCCCTAAACTTTTACTCCTATGTAGCCCCCTATGCATCAGTGGCGGTACCGCCTTGCTTTGGTTGAAACGATTAAAAAAAAATTCCTTAACGAAATAAATGAGGTGACATTTTAACTAGCAGAAACTGCCTGCATACGTATAGAAAATGAGTTCAGCAGAAATGGATGTAAGACAAGGAGGTATCGTCTTACAGGAATTCAACCGACAGTAAGAGGCGATTATGAGAGAGTTAGAAGTTCTACCAGGATTTGATATGGACGGTCACAATCTTAACAACATAAGATATGCAGACGACACGATGTTGATGGCAGACACAGAAAGAAAACTACAAAAGCGTCTACAAAAATTAATGAAAGGACGCAAGAAGAAAGGTTTAAAGATTAATTGCAAGAAAACAGAATGCGTTGTTGTTGGCAAAAAGTGCGAAGTGCAAATCGGAGATAGCAAAATCAAGTCAGTCAGTTAAGTGCCATACGTGAAACACGCTTGGGCGATCATGTCTCGAAAGAGACATGACTGACTGGGTAGAAGATTATCCTGCAGTAGGTTGCCATTATTTTCTGCGGTAGACTGGTTGCCAAACAAATCTATAGAACCAAATTTGTTTTGTTATTTAACCCATAACTCGAGGGAAGAGACGGATTAATACTTTTCCCAAGAATATTTGCGCGTAAGTGAATGCAGGGAATTCAACTGGAATTCGAACCCGGCTCCCGGATTTCTCGTTCCGGGTCGATAAAATATTAGCATTGCACTTTAACAGAGTACGGAAAGCGTAGTACTAATATCCGGAGGCGTGTTGTTCTAGCCAAATATGCATTCCGCGTCTTAAGAAATAAAAAACTTCGTTAGCAATAAGAAAAACAACTTCCGTCTTGCAGTAGGCGCTAGACAATCCTCTCAAAGATTAAGAAAAAACTTACAGCCACAGAAATGTGGTTCTATAGAAAAATGCTACGGGCATCATGGACTGAACAAGTGAGTGCGACGAAGTTTTAGAGAAAATGGAAAGAAGGTCCACTTATATTAACATCAGAAAAAAATAGTTACAGTTTCTATGGTACCTAGCTGAAAGAAGGCTTGGAAAATTTGAACTCACAGGACAGATTCACGGCGAGATGAACAGAGGAAAATAATGTATATCCTACCTAGCGAGTTTGTGTTAATGAATGATAGAACAGGGTTTAAGATAACAAACAGACAAAAACTATTAAGTGCTACAAAGGCCATTAAATTTGTTTAATGATCGTCAACGTCCAGAAAGAACACGGCACATAGAAGAAGAAGAATATTGTTAGAGACACTAAACTGAATAGAAAAGCCTTTCTCTGAGGACAGTTCACACCCTAGAACGGGATGAGGTTTTTTTTCCGGTTGAGTTGCTAAGTAAAAGGAAATCTCTTACTTCAAACAGGGGTAACTCGGTCCATATTCACAGCGGTCAACCCAATGTTTTTAAATTCACCATATTCAAATGGATAACCTCTTAACAAGTCATTTATTGTCTGTAATCGGTAACCAATTTCTGTCAAAACTATCAATGGATATAGCTGCTATTTTACTGCTGCTGTGGGGTTAAATAAACGTAATTATGGTAAAAAGAAATAAGCCATGTTTTCTGTTAGTACAAACTGAATGAATTAACGAAAGATGTATTTATATTATTTACATTGTTCGGACTGTTGTCCTCATCTTTATTGCCGTATTCACGACGCTTCGAACGTCGTACGCTCCCGCCTTCTTCAGATACTTAGAATTTCAAACCGAATCTTTTATTTCGATCACTGGGATATATTATTCTCGTTCCATGTACCATGCCACTCCCGGATGTTACGTAGTTATCTCCCGTTAACGCAACTCTTAAAGTTATTTGTTCACCACTACTGTAGCCAGGTATTAAACTCACAAAACTTTGGGTCAAGACACTGGTTTTAATCAACGTTTATTTTTTTTTATCTAATAGGCCTTGTGTCTTTGAGTGGATAAAAGCGTTAATTAGATCCAGTGACTTGTTAGTTCAATACCTGGCTACAGCAGTGGTGAACAAATAACCTAGAGAGTTGAGTTAAAGGAATATAAATACATGACAAATACTACCTTATCTCAGAAGTATAGATAAATACTGAAAGATGTATTGTAGAACATTTTAAAGCGGGAAGAACAAATGTAACGGACGAAAGCCGGTCTGATCGCTTATTAATAGAAGAACATTAGATGCCTTGATCATGGAAGACCGACGAATCAAGTGGCGGCAATCGTGAATATCAGTTATGGATCTACACAAGCTATAGGACATGATGACTTGCGTTACCGTAGGCTTTGCGTGCGTAAAGTAATTGTGGAAAACAGAATAACCGTTATTCTTTGTCAGCACAAAAGTGTTTTTATGAACCTAAAAATTGTGCAATAACAATGTTCATAGGAACTTAAACCCAAACACCATTTTAAAACAGGAAAAACTTTTATCATATGATACTAAAAGAACTCATAAAAAGCTACACAGATAGTAAATACAAACTGTGTAATAAAATAACCCACATTTGTTTTGAAAGTGTGACACAAATATTCTGTTGTAGTATCATATTTCTTTCAGACAGGTCGAAATGTCTTCAAGTGTTTAGATATCTATTTAAAAAATATAAACTTATTTTAAGTAAAAACGCGAGAAAAACAAGCGTAACAGACGAAAGTCGATCTAGTTGCCCATCAGTATCGCACAGGAAGAAACGCATTCAGAGAATGGATGCCTTAATCAGGGAAGACCAACATATCCCGCTCCTACAAGTGGTGGCAATCGTAGGCATTAGCTATGGGTCTGCACAAGCCATAGTGTATTTTGATTTTTGTGCGCTTTGGGTGCCTAAACAAAGTCATATGCCTTTTTGGAAGGGATAAAGAAGTTTGTTGAACGATACCAGAAGTGCGTCACAATGCAGATGAACTATGTCGAAAACTGGCATATGTATTTGTTCTTCAATAATGGAAATAAAGGATATTATATTTTGATTTACCCACGTATTTACTTCCGATTCAAAGCCATAAAAAGTGATGCGATAGGCTCCCGTAAATCATCGTTCATTCTTGTGATTTTCCAACTTAAGATCTTTTAAAATCTTTTCAAATTTACTCGAAAGAATATTTCAGAATTTGGGCGATGTATTGTGATAACGTGGTTGATTTTTAGACGATTCATTTTAATAACACTTTTTATTTAAATTGCTAGTGTTTAAAAGTCAAATAAGTTTTTTAAAACTTTTATTTAATTCAGCGATATGCTGATAGGGATAAGCTACCTCGGATAAGATACAATTGAGGTTTCTATGACCAATAAAGAGATTACCAGATTTTTGCGAGAAGAAATGACTCAAACAATCTGAAAGTGAACTATCTTTATATCTAATCTAATCTAATCTAATCTAATCTAATCTAATCTAATCTAAACTTATTTATAAATGGAACTTTGTCTGTGTGTGTATGTGTCTCTGTGTGCGTGTGTGTGTCAATTACCTATAGACTCCGAAACGGCTGAACCGATTTTCTTGAAATTTACACAATTGTACTACAAGCGTCCGTGAGTGTTCTTAGGTAGGTTTTGTGTCGAGGTACCCCCGATAAATATCGAAAATCGATAATCGAAAAAATCGGGTTATAGGAGTGATCCGATTTTAATCAAATTTGATACACCCATAGACAAAGACATAAGAAACGATAGTCAGAAGTTTCAAGGTTGCAGTTCTTACAATAGTGCAGAAAATCGATAATATATATATATATATATATATATATATATATATATATATATATATATATATAAAAGGCAGGATGTTTGTGTGTGTGTCTGTTTATCTGTCTGTATGTCCTTTATACAAAATCCACAATTTTTATCCGATTCTCACCAAACTTCACACAAATATTCTTTAGGCTGAATCTGAGCTCCAGGACCATAGATTAGTTTTAAAGCTTTCATTACACCTGAGCAACGCCGGGCTATACTTCTAGTTTTTTTATGAAAAAAAGAATCGAAGAGAGATAAAGTCGAGTTAATTTTCTTTTAAATTATTCACATGGTTTTTATTCCAAATTGCCGTTTTGAGTGATTTTCTTTTCTTTCTTTTATCCTTTAACCCCAACCAAGGCGATAAAGTCACTAAGACGCAAGGTGGGGGGAGTGACCTGGAGTGAAAAATACAGAGAAAATGATTATTGAAAAGAAAGGACAATGAAAGAACAGTTCAAGAAGCCAGACGATGACGAGGAATTTAAATTACTGAAGATAGTATTTGACAGGAAATCAAAAGACCAGAAGGCAGCTCCACAAGCGACGAGTGCGAGGGAAGAAGCTATAAGCATAAAACTTATGGTTGCAACTAGCGATCTAAAAAATGAAATTGTGAGATCTATCTGCCATATCAAGCACTATGAAGTCGTGGTGCCAAAGAGGAAAGCTAATCAGAACAATTGTCATAAAAATATTTATAGAAAAGACACAGGAAAGCCACGTTATACTGAAGAGAAACTTGCTAATGCTGAGAAGCCAGGTCATGATCTATAACGTTGCAAATTATTCTTTGAATTTCTTCTTACTAACTGTCCCATGATAAAAACTGTGTCAGTTAAAAATCGTAATAATACGATCAGTCAGTCAGTTAAGTGCTATACGTGATACACGCTTGGGCGATTATGTCTCGAAAGAGACATGACTGACTGGGCAGAAGATTATCTCGCAATAGGTTGCCATTGCTTTCTGCGGTAGACTGGTTGCCGACCAAGGCTATAGAACCCAATCTGTCCTGTTATTTAACCCATAACTGGGAGGAATAGACGGATTAATACCTTTCCCAAGGGTATTTGCGCGTAAGTGAATGCAATGAATTCGGCTGGAATTCGAACTCGGCTCCCCGATTTCGCGTTCCGAGCCGATATCCAATGCACCACAACGATACGAAGCTATAAGTCTCTCTTCTAATTCTTCAAAATAATATAAACAGCAATCTGTTTCGGGAAATATATGACTTTATATAAAGTTTCGGGAATGGTGGACTTCCCTAGAGAAATATTTGTTATGGGGCAAAGCGAAAAGGTATTTACGCACTGATGGGTTAGACATTTATCAAATTGCCCCAGACATTGAGAAATATATAACAAAATTCCAGGAAGGCAAATAAAAATCTATTAGTCGTATTGTTAGAAAAAAAAACTGCTTTGTTTGAAGATGGGTAACCATCGTTTTGGTGCATTGGAGGATTGCTATACTTGGGTAATTTTTGTAATGTTAAAAGCGCTGTATAAGTATTATAAAATATCAATCATAGGCTAAAGAGTACAAATTTTAGTTTATGTCATTTTTCATCATAATTCGATTTCTGCTATAGTCGCACTACCTACTAAGTCTGCGGAAAAACCTAAGGCAGGTCGTTGTGTTGATATGGCTCCATTTCATGTTTTTTTTTATCTCCCCTAACATCCCTACCGTTACATAGACAAAGTTCTTTTTAGTGTGTGGGCTGTACTTAACAGGACAATTTTTTGTATATCTCTTAAGCTGGGGTTTCCAGAGATTCTTTGTTTGTTGTTTTGTTTCATTTTTATCATTCCAAATGCATCTACTATCACTGGTACGATTCTTGTTTTCAAGTTCCACCTTTTTTCTATTTCAATTTCCAGGTTTTTATATTTTGACTGCTTTTCGAATTCCTTGTTTGCTATGTTACAATCCGCTGGACAAGCCATATCAATAAGCAAGTGTTTTTTTTTTTTTTTTTTGGTTTTTAACAATAATGTCCGGCCTACTTGTTTCAGTTTTCCTGTCTATGTAGATCGTGTAATCCCAAACAATGGTAACATCTTCTATTTCTGAGACCAATGCTGGGAGATGCTCATACCAGTGTTTGTTTACGTAATTTTCATAGTGTTTACACATTGTCCAATGTAAATATTGCCCCACTCTATCGTGACGATTTTTATATTCATTTGAGGCAAGTACAGAACATCCTGAGATTATATGTCTATTGTTCCTTAGTGTTTATCACAGAATCTGCATTTTGGATCGACATTATTATGTATGATATTTGCCTGAAAGTTCCTAGTGAAAAGACTCTAGTCTTGCGCTGCAAGAATAAAGCCTTCAGTTTCAGACTTTAATCCAGATACACGTAACCATCGATGAGCATTAACTTTATCAACATTGGGTTTATTAGCACGTTCTGGATATTGGCCATGCAGTGGTTTGTCTTGCCAGCGTTGTTTCATCTGTTCAAGAGCTTTATCCTTGACTTTCTTTTTCATACTTTTTGCTGCAATAGCTGGTTTTTAGTTTTATTATTATTATTAATTATTATTATTATTATTTTTATTAATCTGATTTCTGTTGTATACATTTTTCTGGGTCCTAACCAGAGATCTAAGGTTCGTAATGGCTTCCTGGTATTTTGTACTGATCACGTATCTATATATATATAAATAGATATGTGTGTGTGTGTGTGTGTGTGTGTGTGTGTGTGTGTGTGTGTGTGTGTGTGTGTGTGTGTCGCCATTCTAACCAACCCTACTCCTTCGAAACCCTTGGTCCGATTTCAACCAAAATTGTGTCACTTGTCGATGAACATTTGATGTACACATTTTTAAATCGATTTACAGGATATGACATAAATCACCGAAACGCTTAGAATTTACGAACCCTTCTCCTCCGAGACGCTTTATGCGAATTCAACTAAAATCGGGTAACTTATAACAGATCAAGGTCCGAACCTTTGATGTACACAGAAAACTTTCGAATCAATGTACAGGGTTCCTCAAAATCCACAACAAACATAATTTCGGATGGTCTTTTGTGAACTGTTATGGATTTCTCCAGGATGCTTCACTCAAACTCAACCAAAATCGAGTCACAGGTATATCACCGTCTGATGCCTTAATGCGCAGACAAAGATATCAGTTGACAAACAGGGGGCGACAAAAATTAATGAAAAATGTTGCTTTTTGAGACCATTTATTTCTCGGAAACGCTTAGTTGTATTCCAACAAAAATCGAGTCTTTTTTGTAATTTTGTAATTTCTACTTTATCACATACCATAACAATTTCACGTTTTCTACAAGGTGCCAATCTCACCAAGGTCGCAGGGACAATGCATTCACTTTTTCAGTGTCACTACGTCATCGCATCACATTACAGGCTCCCGTAACACACGTCCCCGTTCTTCCCATTGTACATACATCATTCCCGTTTATTAGCAAAAATGACCAAGCATAAATCCTGTTTTACAAATACAACAAAAAACAATACATACTTCGCCTTTTTTTAACTTACGCGTCACGACAAGCTTATACTAAAGCTTTTTGAAGAAGCACTTGACCTTACCATTTCAACATAACCACTAAAAAAAACCCGAGCAACGCCCGTTCTATACAGCTAGTTTTACATAAATATAGCCCTACGTTATGTGTGAACTGTACTTGTGAGTACAATATTTGTATTTCTTTTGTTATGTCGTGAGTAAGAATAAATAACTCAACAACAGGAATAGGTTAATTGTTGTATTCCGTGAAAATAGTATTTACAAAGGTTATTAGTATCCAATACAAGAATAAGGGTTAATCGTCTCAACCGTCGTAAGACGTAGTATGAGCAAGGGGTACTTCCGGGTCGTCACCGGAAGTCTACGACTGACTTGTCGATCGGCTGCTCGGCACACCCTCCTACGTAGATGCCACCAATATTTTACATAATAATGGAATAGTCCATTATAGCCGAATAGGCGCGGGCGTCCCAACATCTTTAAGGCATGGACTACCAGAAATCCCCACAATGAGTCTATCGGAACTTTTTCCAATCAATCCGAGGGCTCCCACTAAAACTGGAATTATTGATGTCCTCATGTGCTATATTTTTGTCAAATTCCCATTTCATGATCCTTGTATTTTGATAGTTGTTTTGAAGATTTTCAAAGATACATTACAATCTGCAGGGACTGCCAACTCAATAAGAAAGCATATTATGTTCTTGTGGTCATTATTATTATTATGTCATTTTTCATCATATTTCGATTTCTGCTTTGGTCTCACTACCAACCAAGTCTACGGGGAGACCTAAGGCAGGTAGTGGCGTGTTGTTATGGCTCCATTTCATGTTTTTCTATCTTTCCTATCATCCCCAGCATTACATAGATAAAGTTTTCCTTAGTGTGTGGGCTGTGCTTAATAAGACAATTTTTTGTATATCTCTTAAGCTGGGGTTTCCAGGGATTCTTTCAATGTGTTGTTTTGTTCCATTTTTTATCATTCCAAGTGCACCTACTATCACTGGCACAACTCTTGTTTTCAATTTCCACATTTTTTCTATTTCAATTTCCAGGTCTTTATATTTTGATAGTTTTTCAAATTCCTTGATTGCTATGTTACAATCCGCTGGACAAGCCATATCAATTAATAGACAAGTTTTCTCCTTCTGGTTTTTAACAATAATGTCTGGCCTGTTTGCTTCAATTTTTCTGTCTGTGTAGATGGTGTAATCCCATAGAATGGTTACATCTTCTATTTCTGTAACCGGTGCTGGATGATGTTCATACCAGTGTTTGTTTACCGCTTTTCCATAATGTTTGCACATGGTCTCACAACCTACCAAGTCTGCGGAAAAGCTTAAGGCAAGTAGTGGTGTGTTGTTATGGCTACATTTCATGATATGTTTTTTTCCATAACATTACAAGTGTTAAATGGATAAAGTTCTTAGCGTGTGGGTTGTACTCATCAAGACAATTTTTTGTATATCTCTTAAGCTGGGATTTCCAGCAATTCTTTCAGTGTGTTCCTTTGTTCTTTATTTATCATTCTAAGCACACCTAATCTGACTGGTACTATTCTTGTTTTAAATTTCCACATTTTTTCTATTTCTATTTCCAGGTTTTTATACTTGGATAATTTTTCAAATTGGTTGTTATGTTACAGTCCGCTGGGAAATCCATATCAAATAGTAGGCAAGTTATTTTCTTTTCTGTTTTTAACAATTATTTACAGTCCGCTTGCTTCAGTCTTCCTGTCTGTAGAGATGATGTAAGCACATAGAATTGTGGTGTCTTCAGTTTCTTTAACCGGTGTTGGGAGATGTTCCTACCAGTGTTTGTTAACATCATTCCCAACGTGTTTGCACATTGTCCAGTGTAAATATTGCCGCTCTCCATCGGGAGGATATTTATATGCATTTGGCACAAGTCTAGAACATCCTGACATTAGATGGTCTATGGTTTCCAAATATTTATCCCAAAATCTACATTTTGGATCCACATTTTTATATATGATATTTGCCTGAAAGTTCCTCGTGAAAATACTTTAGTTTTGGGCTGCAAGAATAGAGCCTTCTATCTCAGCCTTTAATCCAGATGCTTGTAACCATCGATGAGTGTTAACTTTGTCATTATCGGCTTTATTATCACGTTCTGCTTATTGGTCAGGCAGAGGTTTGTCTTGCTAACGTTGTTTCATCTATTCAAAAGCGTTTATTATGGTCTATTATCACCATTATTGTTATTATTGTTATTATTATTATTATTATTATTATTATTATTATTATTATTATTATTATTATGTCATTTTTCATCATATTTCGATTTCTGCTTTGGTCTCACTACCAACCAAGTCTGCGGGGAGACCTAAGGCAGGTCGTGGCGTGTTGTTATGACTCCATTTCATGTTTTTCTATCTTCCCTATCATCCCTAACATTACATAGATAAAGTTTTCCTTAGTGTGTGGGCTGTACTTAATAAGACACTTTTTTGTATATCTCTTAAGCTGGGGTTTCCAGGGATTCTTTCAATGTGTTGTTTTGTTCCATTTTTTATCATTCCAAGTGCACCTACTATCACTGGCACAACTCTTGTTTTCAATTTCCACATTTTTTCTATTTCAATTTCCAGGTCTTTATATTTTGATAGTTTTTCAAATTCCTTGATTGCTATGTTACAATCCGCTGGACAAGCCATATCAATTAATAGACAAGTTTTCTCCTTCTGGTTTTTAACAATAATGTCCGGCCTGTTTGATCAATTTTTCTGTCTGTGTAGATGGTGTAATCCCATAGAATGGTTACATCTTCTATTTCTGTAACCGGTGCTGGGTGATGTTCATACCAGTGTTTGTTTACAGATTTTCCATAATGTTTGCACATTGCCCAATGTAAATATTGCCCAACACTATCGTGGCGATTTTTATATTCATTTGGAGCAAGCACAGAACAGCCTGAGATTAGGTGGTCTATTGTTTCTTGGTGTTTATCATAAAACCTGCATTTTGGATCCATATTATTATGTATAATATTTGCCTGAAAGTTTCTAGTGAAAAGACTTTGGTCTTGTGCTGCAAGAATAAAGCCTTCAGTTTCAGACTTTAATCCAGATGCACGTAACCATCGATGAGTATTAACTTTGTCAACATTGGATTTATTGGCACGTTCTGGATATTGGCAATGCAAAGGTTTGTCTTGCCAGCGCTGTTTCATCTGTTCAAGAGCTTTATATTTGGCTTTCATTTTCATATTTTTTGCCGCAATAGTTGGTTCTTGGTTTCTGTTTTGCTTTTCTACAGAATCTACTAACTGTAAATCTTGTTTGTATTTACTGCCTTCTTTTATTATTGAATATTTTTTCTTTCTTTCTTCATGTTGCCTTACTAATTGTATCATCCAATCCTTTGTTGTTTCTATGTATGTTAGTAAGCCAATAGTTGTTGTCTTGTATGACAATTCCAGCTGAATAAGACCTCTTCCACCTTCTTTACGGGGTATGTATAGACGGTCTACATCAGTCTTTAGATGATACATCTTATGCTTAGAAAGAAGCTTTCTTGTTTTAGCATCCATTCGCCTGATGTCGTTTAGAGTCCAGATTAAGATGTTAAAGCTATATTGGACAACTGGGATTGCAAGGCTATTAATGGCCATAACTCTGTTCTTAGAATTCAATTCAGTTTTTAATATCATTTGTAGCCTTCTATAGTACTCTTTACGCACTATTTCTTTCATTTTTTTATGGTGAATGTTTTCACTCTCATTTACACCTAGGTATTTATAAGCTTCTTCTGGTTTCAATTCTTTTATTGTTACAGCAGGGTCTAAGCTAATTGAGGATGTTTCTTGTATTTATCCACGTAAAACTGTAGCTTTAGCACATTTATTCAAATTTAATTTCATTCCAATGTCTTCGCTGAAGTATTTTACAGTTTGCAGAAGACCTTCCAGCTCATTATCATTCTTAGCATATAACTTTAAGTCATCCATGTAAAATAGATGGCTTATTTTCTTTTGGCCTATTTTATAACCACACTCTGTCTTATTAAGTTGACTGGTTAGGGCTATTAATGATATGCAGAATAGTAAGGGAGATAAAGAATCACCTTGAAATATACCTCTTTTGATGTTTATTTCATCAGACTTATAGGTTCCATTTATATGATTGAGGTAAAGGGTTGTTTTCCATATAGACATGCACTGTTTGATGAAATTGGTGATGACGGGCGATATCTTGTATATATATTAAAAAGTCTTTAAAATCCAGGGATGTGGCACACTATCGAATGCCTTTCGATAATCTATCCAGGCAGTACTAAGATTTTTCTTTGTACTGTAGCAGTTTTCCGGGATCATTTTGTTAATTAGCAATTGGTCTTTACATCCATAACAGCCACGTTTGCACCCTTTTTGTTCAAGCGGTATCATGTCATTTCTTTCTAAGAATAAATATGTCTGTTTTGTTAAAATAGATGTTAATAGTTTATATGTTGTCGGAAGACATGTAATCGGTCTGTAGTTTTTCGGGTTGTTTGTGTCACCATTCTTGGGTAGAAGAAATGTAATTCCTTTGGTTATCCATGCAGGAATTTTAGTGGGATCGTCAACCATTTCTTGAAGTTCTTTGGCTAGTTTTTTATGTGCTGTATTTAAATAATATAGCCAAAAGTTAGGAATTTTATCTATACCTGGGAATTTCCAATTGTGTGCTTTTTTTAGTGCAAATTTAACATCCTCTTCTGTAATTCCAGCCCATATCTGTTCTGGTTTATTTTTCATTCGTTCTATCCCTTGTGCAATCCAATGTACTTCCTTGCTATGTTGTTTAGGGCAAGCCCATATCTTTTCCCAGAACTGTGTAACTTCTTCCATTCTGGGGGGGGGGGGCTATCACTTCAATTCTTTTTTTACCTATTTCCCTGTAAAATCTCTTTGTATCAGTTTGAAAAATCTTGTTTTGTCTGTAAAATCTTGCTCTTTTCTCATAGCGTCTTATTCTTTGAGCCTTCAGTTGTATTTTTTGCTTTATTTTTTCTTTAGTTGATAAGACTTCATTTTCATTTCTAATGTTGTATTTTCTTTCGGCTCTTCTGCTTTTCCTAGTTCTTACATTTATTCCTCTACTCAGTTCATCCAGTACTGATAGTTCACTTCTAAGTTGTTCAATTTCTTTTTCTATTTTTCTATTTTTTCTATTTTTCTATTTTTCTATTTTTCTTTTATTTATTTTATTATTATTATTATTATTATTATTATTATTATTATTATTTATTATTATTGCTGTCGTTGCTGTTTATGATAATTGTAGTAATTTCTGTTGTGGTGGTTGTCATGCTCATTATTACGATGCCAACTACAAATAATAAACAATTTGTTTACAAATTAGATGTAACCCATATCTTCCTCTGGTCCCAGTTTAAACAGGCGTCTTCTTTGTTGCCATATCTCTAAGCTAAATTATAAACTGTCATTTGCGAAAGTAAAAAAACAAAAAAAAACTCAAAAAAAATGTTCACAATATATGAGGAAAAAAAGGAGGTATCAGTTTAAATTGATGGGGATACGGGTTTAGAAAAGGGAACACTATGACCCACCATCTTACTCTGTCCTAGTTCCATATAAAATAGGTCTTTGTTTCTCAATAATTAATTATTGGTCTACTATACTTTATATGAATAATTACTCATATATTTGTCTTGTTTTTTATTGGCATGTCAACTCCTCATGAGTTATTCAATGCTGACATTTAATTTACTTGAGAGATTTGACGTTATAAATATATTATATACATTATTCTACTTTCACAATTGAATAAATGGTAGATGATACTCAGCTTTTGTACAAATACATGTTTGTGTAGACATAATTACAGGAGATTGTGATATGTATGTTTCATGTTGTAGTTTTGTTATATTTTGCAAAACAGTACAATTCCTTTAAGAAATTGTTAGTTATATGGATTAATGTCATGAAAGCGTTCTTTCATATTGGTTGTTTATCTTTTTAGTAACAAATCAGCACCCATGAGTCATTTAATGTCAAAGTCTAAATATTTTGTATGTAATTTTATACTTTCAGAGTAAAGGTATGTTTTTTAGATATATATTTTGTAGATCATAAAATGTATTCTTGGTAGTTTTACTATAAAAAATTATTTTTATATCATTTTAGTGCTATACTAGCAGTATAACCCGGCGTTGCTCGGGTGTAATGAAAGCTTTAAAACTAATCCATGGTCCTGGAGCTCAGATTCAACCTAAAGAATATTTGTGTGAAGTTTGGTGAGAATCGAATAAAAATTGTGGATTTGTATAAAGGACATACAGACAAATAAACAGATACACACAAACATCTTGCCTTTTATATATATATATTATCGATTTTCTGCACTATTGTAAGAACTGCAACCTTGAATCTTCTGAATATCGTTTCTTATGTCTTTGTCTATGAGTGTATCAAATTTGATTAAAATCGGACCACTCCTTCCATAACCCGATTTTTTCAATTATCGATTTTCGATATTTATCGGGGGTACCTCGACACAAAACCTACCTAAGAACACTCACGGACGCTTGTAGTACAATTTTGTAAATTTTCAAGAAAATCGGTTCAGCCGTTTCGGAGTCTATAGGTAACGGATACACACACACACACACACACACAGACAAAGTTCCATTTATAAATAAGTTTAGATTAGATTTAGATTATATTAGATTTATTGATATTTTGTATAAAAATTGTACTATTGATTATTTTATTATTAAGAATAGACTGTTGATTTTTGTTTGGATGTTGAACTCTAACAGTATCATCACCTTGGATCGGAGTAAAACTGGGAACAATAGCAATTAAAAGGCGGTTCCATGCTCCTAAAATCTTCTATCATCTTAAAAAATAAACAGTAATTTTTTCATAATAATATATTCAGGGACAGACGGGAATCGGATTCCTCTCTAGGAGAACGTACCAGTATTCCACTAGATAAATTGATGGAGATGCTGACTTTCTGCATACAAATAGAATGGAATCAGAAATATATCGGCAGTATGAAGGCTTAGCACTGGGTTCACTGTTACCAGCATCACTAACATATACATGGAATACTTTAAAAGGATGGCATTAGAAGCCACAGTACTAAAGCCAACGCTATGGCTGAGATACGCTGATGACACCTTCATACTCTGGCCACACCAGAAAGAGGTTCAGACGCTACTGGACCATGTGGACTCAATAAGATCATCGATACAGTTCACAATTTAAAAAAGAGAAAGACAACAAACTAACATTGTACTAATATCTCGAATAGAGAGAGGGTTCAAAGAAGATTTTTGGTCTGCCTAGAATATACGCAGATTCCTTTAGTTTACGTAGTTTTCAATGGTGTTCTCTATCAATTATTTCAACTTCATCCCACAGGTGGCGGAAATCGTCTCTCTTCCTCCATACTTCTGATTTTTCTACTTCTCGTGTTACGGCTTTACGATGTTGTTGCAGCCTTAACTTTAAGGGACGGCCTGTTTCTTTATATTTTCCCACAGCTACTTGGAATGGTATACACACAGTCGTTAGTCGTGTTCTTCTCTATTGGATGTCTTACTCGGAAGCGGTATCTACGAAGTGTAGAACTACTCTTGAAGGTCGTCCTGGTGTTATATGGACCTTTGGTGAAGACCACACGTTTTGAAGCCTTGTGGACTCCCGCAACGGCATTACAAAGAAGTGTACCAGATAAAAAAATCTACATCACTTGAGGTCTTTCAACAGCAACAACAACTGAAATTTATATCACGAGTAACTCGAAGAGAAAATAATGGCATAATCGATTTTATAAATTTCCATTGTTAGTCGGCTGTTCGGTCAATGAATGCTGAATGTTTTCTTATAAGGAAATTATCATTAACACTATGACCATTAACTTATGTACTCTTTTAAAATGCTTATTGAAAACAGAAAGGCAGGTTACACGAGATGTTACTAAAACGTTTGAGGAAGTTTAAGAAATAGCTTTCTTAAAGAATGACTACACAAGATATATTAAATAAGATCGCCCAGGGTTTCTTAATAACGACAGGTTTCTTCTTTTCATATAATCGAACAGTTCTCAGAAGGTAGTGGTTTCCAATATATCGCTTTATGAAGTGCTCAATGAAAAATGAACATACTAGCAACAGATTGCGAAACCTATCTCAAACAATCAGTTAAGTGCCATACGTGATACACGCTTGGGCGATCATGTCTCGAAAGAGACATGACTGACTGGGCAGAAGATTATCCCGAAGTAGGTTGCCATTGCTTTCTGCAGTAGACTGGTTTCCAGCCAAGGCTATCGAACCCAATCTGTCCTGTTATTTAACCCATAACTGGGAGGAAGAGACGGATTAATACCTTTCCTAAGGGTATTTGCGCGTAAGTGAATGCAAGGAATTCAACTAGAATTCGAACTCGGCTCTCCGAGTTCTCGTTCCGAGCCGATATCCACTGCTCCACAACACACCTCCGAAACCCATCTAGTCGACTTAAAAGAACACAACTTTATCTCAGCTTCAGAATGTTAACCATTGTCCGTTTTGACAAAGCTTCATAAGTAGCCCAGGCCTCTATGGGATTGATGTTTTGTTTTTGTTGGTTTTTTCTTTGTTTTTTGTTTTTTTTTGTTTTTTTGCTTTGTTTTGTTTTCTTGCTGTTTTTCTGGGTTTTTTTATTTTGTTTTTTTAATGCTTTTTTTTTTTTTTCTCCGAGTCACCAAATCTGGAACACAACTGTTTCGTATGTGTATTGCGGTGCAGTGAATATCGGCTCGGAACAAGAAATCAGCGAGTCGAGTTCGATTTCCAGTTGAATTCGTTACATTCACTAACGCGCAAATGCCCTTTGAAAAGGTATTAATCTGTCGCTTCTCCCTCCAGCTATAGGTTAAATAGCAGAGCAGATTGGGTTTTATAGCCTTAGTTGATAATCAGTCTAGCGCAGAAAGTAATGGCAACCTACTGCGAGAAAATCTTCTGTCCAGTCAGTCATGTTTTTTCCTAGATATGATCGCATAAGCTTGTATCCCGTACTGTACTTAACTGACTGACTGACTTTCTGTTCAACCGGTTATCAAACAGTAAAAGCACTTCCCATACAAAGCCATTATTTCCACTGATGAAGAACAAATCCATATGTCACTTTTCGACATAGTCTCCCTGCAATGCGATGCACGTCTGGTATTGTTCAACTTGTTCAACCAGCTTCTTCATTTCTTCCGTGGGAGAGCTTTTCGCTTGCTCACGAAACCACGTCTGCACCGCTTGCTTGCTTAGGGTACTTGACGGGAGCAAAAATCTTACAGTATCACAAGTCATTATGCACTACGGTTTGTGCAGATCTATAGTTGATGCCCATGTCATCTTTTTTCTAGACTGGTTGCCAATCAAGGTCAGAGACCGCAGTCTTGGTGACTATTTAACCTATAGTTGGTGGCAGGTGGGGAAAGGGATGGTTGCATGAATATTTATGCGAAAGAGAGTGTCACAAACTCTGTCGGAATTTGAACTCGGCTCGTTGAGTTCTCTTTTCGAGCCGCTAACCGTTATGCTACCAGCACATCCATCCAGTCGGTTATTCGTTATTTTAATTGACCAACCACAGTCTACAATTTTTTAAAATAATATCCTAATTACCGAAAACTATTACGTTGCTAAGTGATTCTTACTGTCTGTAAAAACTATTATTGAATATTGATAGATATACGTTCGGTTTTATTTCAATATTTTATTTATTGATCGCCGAAAAGATAGACTATGCTAAGATCAAAGATTGTGCTTGTCATCGATTATGTAAACATATTGAAACTTTTTAGATGCTCCTAAATTGATCAATTTATATTTTTAATTTAAAATGGTAAGGGATATTTCTATTTATTTGTTGCCTGTTCAAATTACTTTTTTTTTTACCTGTTTGCAAATATAAACTAAATTAAATAAATGAAAGAAACGCTAAATAAAACTTTCATATGAATAATCTGTGGAAAATTCGATTAATCAATAGTAATATACAAAACAACCAATGCTCAAGCTATTCAATAAGTACATAATGAAATATAGAAATGTACTTCTTTAAAATTCTTATCAAAAACAGAAATGCAAGTTACATGAAGTCTTTTTTATTTCTAAGATAGAAGGGTTTACCGAATGCGAAAAATTCTGATAAAAAAATATGTTATGAAAGAGAGGTCAATAAAAGAACGTATATTAAGGCGACAGAGGATGAATGACATTTCATATATATATATATATATATATATATATATATAT